>CM052540.1:4596468-4637599 GCA_028533065.1 Trachops cirrhosus
ATTCCAGTGCAGGCACCCAGCTCAGCGTGGGCCCAACTGCCCCCAAAGAGTAGTTCCGCCGAATCATTAATTTCCAGAATCCCCCTGATTTTGGAAACTCAGATTCTTTGCAACAAAAACAATCCATTACCTACATAACTAAACACACTTCAACGTTCCTGAGTGGAAAAGCCTTTGTAAGACTTTTCCACTTACTCAGTGAGCACGGCTGACAGCACCCTCAGCTACATCCTGTGCCCTAATTGTTCAGCTCAGAAAAATACGCTCACTGCAGTCAGAACGGCAGCTCGCGCCCCTGCCGTGCCTCCCCGCAGCCCAGCCTCCGGCCACCCCTCCTGGGGACACGCTCGGGGCTTGGGGCTGCTCCGCGGGTCACCCCTTGCTTGGGGATAAATGCCAACCATGAGTAATGGAGGGTCGCGTAGGGAGGGGTATTTCCACCCCCATCAGCAAAACGAGCGTGAGCCACGGTGGCCCGTTGGGTTAGGGCCTGACTCAGCCGGTCCACACACGGCTGGCCCCCCTCCCGACCAGCTGGGAGTGAGGGTGCAGACCCCAGGGGAACCGCGGAGCAGGAGGCCCAGAGAGGCTTTGCCGATCCACGCAGGCACCGATTCCTCCATCTTCTCACTTGTCCATCTCAACAGGTCCTTGGTGAGGGACTAGTTCGGGGGAGGCCCCAGTGAGGAGCAGGTCCTGTGGCGGAAGAAGGGCGTTGAAGAAGAGCAAAGGCTCAAACTCAGCAATTCCTTCTGCCGGGAGACCCAGGGCTCCACCCCATTCCCAGGCTCCTCCCCCTTGGTCCTCAGGCTTCCGGCTGATGGATGGCGGGGCTGGATTTTCACCATGCTCCAGGGGGGCCTTTCAGAGAGGGACAGTGTTGATGTCCACTCCACATGGTTCTCAATGAAAGAACTTTCTCGAGGTGGCGATGGAAATAGGCTACAGGGAAGGCTCGCTGGGAGCACTGTGGATGTTGTCACAGTGGCTGGGACCAGCCGGGGAAGGTGACCCTCGGGGGAGGTCTGGAAGAAGGGTGGGACTGTCCCAAGATGTAGGTGAGTCGTGGGGCAACTTGGGATTTGGGGTCACCACCTGGTTGAGCCAGAGTGAACGAGCCCCACCTGCAGTGAGGACTCGGCCCTGGGAGAAGGCGCTGGCCGGAGCTGGGGGCCCCAGGTGCTCTCAGACATAGGAACCTTACTGAGCACCCCATTTCCTGGATTCTCGGGATTCACGGGCGCAGACAGACGGACGAGGCGTACAAGGAGCTGGATGGGCTGTGAGACATAACAGGGCAAGGGCGGAGGTGGGTGCTCAGGGAGGACTCCTGGAGGTGAGGGCAGGCAGTGAGGACGTCTGTGGGGAAACCCCAGGACAGAAGGCGCCTGGGACTGTAGGGCTGGTGAACTTGCGAGAAACAAGTGTGGGCGTGGGAGAGAGAAGAGGGGTGGGAGCAAATTCGGAGGGGGCCTGACGGCCAGTGGGTCACATGGGACCTTCCAGGCCTCTGTGGGACTCAGGGTCTGGGAAGTGTCTGTTTCAGGAGCCATCCCCGCTGCTGGGGGTGCAGTGGGGGGGGTGTTGTTCCCAAGTAGAGCAGTGGGCTTTGTGGAGCCACGGGCTTTGCAGAGATGAGAGAAAGGTGGGGCCAAGGCCAAGGACATTGATGCAGGGAGTGGGGGGTGGTCCCTGCTGCCATCTCCTGAGCAGGGAGGGAGGGGACACAGGAGCCCAGAGGTTCCGCCCAAACATGGGGCAGAGCCTCATTCTTCACGGCTCGGTCTGCCGGCCTGCCCCACACAGGCACACCCACCTCGATCACTCACGTGTGCCGCAGGCAGTCACACGGGCCCACACATCCTCATGGGTACACACCCTCGGTCTCACACCTACACCTTCACTCTCACACACGCTCTGATGCACACACACACTCTACACCCCCCACCCTGCATCTCCCCGGTGTGGGGTTGGTCTCCGTGGGCCTATGACCCACTGGCATGATCCCTGCTGCCCACTGGCCAGGGATCAGGAGGGCCATTTCTGAGACAGCAGCTCCTGAAGCCCAGTCTGCCCCCAGGGGAGCTCAAGTCAGACATAAGGGACCTCCCCTTTGCCCCGAAGATGGGAGTGAGGGGAGCCATTTCCCCATCCAGGGGGACAGCATTGTAAGTGACTCACCATATGAAAATCTGGATCACCACTCCCACGTGTGCACGCACACACGCACGGGGAGCGTCCTGAGAACACCATGTGTGCCCCTGGGTTCTTGCCCAGAAACCCCAGGCTTACCCATCAGGCAGCAGGCTGCACATGTCCCCCAGCAATCCACCCTCACCTATCCGGAGTTCTCAGGGTGCCTCAGCCTCTGGGAATCCTCCTCTCCTCCCCTCCTTACAGCTGCCCGATGGGCAAACAGAACAACAGAGACTTTCGCTGGAAAGGGGGCAGATCTCGGCTGGGGGGAGAGAGAGGCCACATGCAGTCCCGGAGAAGGGAAGCCTGACTCTCAGGGACATGGGGACCCACAGCCTGGGACAAGGGTTCTCAGGTGCTGTCACAGTGACACACGCATGTGCATGCTGCACGCGTGTACACAAACACACGCCACCCCACCTCACCAACACACACCAGCACACGGACACACACGGGCATGCGCACATGTGCACACACAGGACCCGGGGTCTCGAGCCCGCCTGAGCCGTCTGCATCCACAGGCCCCGCCTCTAGGCCCGAGTCTCCTCTGTGGGGTGTTCCCTCTTCACGTGTCCCCCAGCTGCCACGTTGCCTAAAATTCTGAAAGATTGGGAGAAATTCCTTTAGAACTCACGCCTCAAATTTTAGGCTTACACAGTATTTTGAGAATTTGGGACTCGGTCCTCGGGCTCAGTCTGATGTGGGCTTGGGTCACCGCAGGTGGGGGCAGGTAGGATCCTGGGGGTGGGGAGGATGGGGGTCCGCCCCCATTCCACCCTCTATAGCTGGGAGCAAATTCCCCAGAGCAAGAGAGAGCTGAGGGCTGTGGGGGCCAAGATGAGGGCTCCGGGAGTCCCAACTCGCCCAGCCCACCCCCTGCAATCCTCCCTACGGGACTTTTCTCCTGGGAGCCTTGGTTTCCCCCAGACGGTGGGGTGATGCATCTCCTCCGGCTCAGGGGAAGTGAATGACAACATACCTATAAAGTTATAAGCCCTGGAAGCCCAAGAGAAGAAAGTGGGGGTGGGACGGGACACCTGGCAGACAGTGGCCTCCACAGCAAACCGGGCGGAAACCCAGCCACGGTTTCCTTCTCTCTGCCGCCGCCGCAGCCGAGCTTCCCATAGGACCGTGCCTGCTTATCAGGAGAGCAGAGCCGCTGTCCCCCCCTAGAAGGTGACTGTGGGGGGCTCCAGCTTCCCCTCCAGCCTCAGCCTGACTCCCACGGAGAAAAACACAGATGAGTCCTCTCCTCCTGGTTCAGGTTTCTACAACGCCCCCCCCAACCCACAAACAATTTTGCATATATTTAAATCTCCTCTGCTGTTTTCAGTCTTGAGCCCCCCTTCCCTCCCCCCAAAAAGAGAGAAAGAAATTACAAAAGCTCGTCATTTGTCTCCGTCCCCGCACCCCATCTATCAGGCCGCCGAGCCCGTCGCCTCGAATGAGGCTCGCGCCCGGACCGCCGCTTTAATGGGGCGCCGCGTGCGACTGTGCGTGCGGCTGGCGAGGCGGGGAGCAGCCGGCCGGCATTTGCATACATATTAAACGGAGCAGTAAAAAATGCAGACATGCAAACCATTTGGACGGGCTCCTCGGCGCAGAGCCGGCCAGGAAATCAATCTTCTGGTTTCTTAAAGGAAACCTGCTCGGGAGGAGGTGGCGAAGCCGAGCAGCCCGCAGGCCCGGGGAGGGGGCAGCCATCATCTGTCCATCTGTCCAACAGAGCCAAACCAGCTGTGTGGGTCCTTCCCAGCCACAGACAGGAAGCCAGGGGACAGGAAGCCATCACCCTCAGTGTGGGTCCTGGCTCAGCCTGCCGTGTGCCCTAGAGGGAGAGACGCTGGGCCCCTCTGAGCTCCTCTGACCTGGTGGTGCTGGCGATAACTCAGCACAGTGCCTCCCCCACCCCCATCCCCAGTGGGTACTGGAGATTTTCCCCTCACTTCATGGCTCTGCAGTTTAAGCCACTAACCCAAGGGGACCCAGCTCCTCTCTGCAGAGTCTGGATCCCATACCAGATGCAGTGGACACTGGCCAAGTCACAGGCTCTGATGGCAAGTGTCCTGAGTTCAAAGTCCGACTCTGCTCTGTACAAGCTGTGTGACCCTGGGCAAGTGCATCAACCTCTCTGTTTCCTGAAAACACACAGATGCTTCCCTCTTAGGCATGTTGGATTAAAGTAGGTCAGTCACTGCCTGGCACACAGTAAAGACACAAACAATGGCAGAGCAGACTGTGGGAGAGAAAACTCAGAGTTACTGGTGTGGTTTTCCAGGTTAAAATCCCTCTTAGGGCAAGCCACTCCTCCACAAGCCTCCTTACCTAAAGAGGATGTAGATTGTCACAGGACTGTCTAGCTCACAGGGGTCACCTATGCCACCCTCCAGGGATGCAGGGTCCTGGGACCTCCAAGGCTGACTCCAGCAGATGCGGCCCAGGCGGCCCCTCTGAGCTGCCCAGCCCGCCCCCTGGGGCTTAGGCATAGCTCAAGGCCCAGACGGGGTGACGCCCTGACAAGACCCGAACAGACCAAACAAAGGTGAGAGACCCAGAGTCTTGGCCGAGCCGGACGGGTGCTGCCTGCTCCCCCCACCCTCTCTGAGTCCCACTTTCCAGATGAGGAAACTGAGGCCCAGGAAGAGGTGCCACGCCCACGGAGCCTGCAGGCGGTGGAGCGGGGCTTCGAATGGGGTCTGAATGACTGAGCAGCCACTCCCCAGAGGCCACTGGGAGATTCTGTGGGTGGCAGACGGAGCTCATTCTGCAGTGCGCTGCTCTCCCAAGCGTGTGCGAGAAAGAAATCCAGTCTGTGCCTGAGCTCAAATGGACATTCATGCCCGAGAAGGTCCTTCCCTGTTGAGAACCAGCCAAGCCTGGCCTTCAGCCACTTACTCTGCACTCCTAGAGGCCAGGAGTGGAGGTGACCAGTGTGACCAGGGCAGGCTAGGCAGTGAGCCATGCTGGGGAAGGGATGTGGAGGGGCTCGGGAGGGAGGGCATCCAGCCCAGTGAGAGCCCCATTCTCTCTGTGACCCCAGGGCTGGAGTGAAGAGGCAGGCCAGAGCTGGGTGGGGGTGGGGGGTTGCCTTCAGTTGGGAGAAGGGCCCTGTGACTCAGAGCTTCCCACCTGAGAGGCAACAGGACCTCCCGGCTGTGTTGACTTGCAGCTGGGTGCCAAGGGGAAAAAAAGTTGAATCCAGGGTGTGGCCCAGTTCGGTGGTGCCTTGCTGTGTGACCTTGGGCAAAGACCCTGCCTTCTCTGGGCGGAGGTGGTGGAGCAGTGGACTGCACTCCTCTATCTCTCCGTGGAAGACCCCGCCTGCCACCCCTAGCCTCCATTCTCTCTGGGCCCCTGTCCCCCTCCTCCCTCTACAGGCTGCCCCCACTGCCTGGCAGGCGAGGGTGGAGGCAGCAGGCAGGGCGGGAAAAGGCAGGAGGGGCAGGAGTTACAGGAACCGGCTGGGCCTGGGCGATTGCTCAACGGGGGAGCCGGCCCGGCCAGCCTCCACAGGCCCGCTCCCGCCAGCCCGCCCTCCTTCCAGCTCCGCATTGCAAACATTCCTGGCCAACCTCGGGGCTGCAGCCCCGGAAGGGGGAACTGTGGCAGACAGAGCAGGAGCACGAGGCCGCCAGAAACACTTAACCCCTTCCCTGCTTCCAGGCAGAGCCTGCGGGGGGAGGATGGGGCCGGGCCGTAGGCCAGGCTTCCCAGGGGCTGAGTGACTGGGTCTGGTGAACTGCTGGCAGCCCCGGCTGGACCCAGGTCACCAACCTGGATGGACTCACCGCATGTCGGGATCACATAGTCTCCAGCCGTGGAGTCATTGAGCAGACATTTCCAGAGCTACCCCGGGTTCTGGGCACTGTGCCTGGCAGCAGGCATGGAAATCAGACAGGGAGGCCCTCACCAAGCCCATGTTGAGGTGGGGGAATCAGGTAAAGAGGGGGTTCCAGATCATCACAATGACGAATGCCACAAAGGAAAAGTACGAGGTGAGCCTCAGAGTGAATTAAAGCAGCTAGCTCATTTAGGCGGGGAGGGCTTCCTGGAGGAAGTGTCATTTAGTGAGTCACGATAAGAGGGGGAGAGTGTGCCGGGCAGAGGATGCAGCAAGCTTAAGGCTCTAGACAAAAGAGAGAGGTTGATGCATTCCAATCTTCGTGTCTGGAGGAGAGAGGATGAGGGGTGGAGGGTTCCCACGTGGGAAAGCTTGGCCCGTGCCAGGCCCCAGAGGCTTTGGGGCCACTCCCGAGCTGGACTGTCTTCTGAAGGCAGTGAGGAGTCCCAGGAGGGTTTTCCCTGGGGAGGCACACGCTCGAGTCCAGCTCTAGGCACTGAGATTTCCTCGAGTGAAAAACAGAACCTTAACAGGGAAACAGCACGTTCCACGTACAAACCAATATACTTTAAGGCCGCAACACCTGAACCACGCCAAAGTGCCACCAACAGGAGACATTTCGAATAGCAGCCTGGCAGCTGATCTTGGCACCAGGTTCTCCGGGGGTGGGCGTGGGGGTGGTGGGGAGCTGTCTGAGCCCTGCCACCCCCAGGCCAGCCAGAGGCAGGGGGCTCAGGTTAGCTCCTCCTCCCAGGGTGGGGTCCGTCCCTCCCACACCCAGACACCACTCTGCAGACAGTTGGAGCTCGATGAATGCAGTAATTAGAGTGTTGAAGTTGGGAAGGCCTGAGAGACCACTCAGGCCTACAGCTTCCTCACTTCACAGTGGAAACAGGGACCCAGAGACAGCAGTGTCTGGCCCACCGAAGGCAGGGGGGCCCCGCTGGAACAGCCACCCCACATATGCCTTGGGTGCAGGGGGGCTGAGGGGCATGCATCAGAAATGACCCTGGCACATGCCCAGAGAGGAGGCCAGCATGCCCGTGATCTTGGCACGCACAGAGGCTACCCCCAAATTTCTGATGATCCCCTCAACCGAAGCCCCCCTTCCTCTCTCTACCCCTCGTGAGTTCTCAGGTATCTCTAGCAGGCAGAGGCCCAGAGAAGCAGATTCAAGTCCAGAACACCAAGAACCCTCTGGAAATGGACAGTGACTGAGCCCAGCTGGCGGGGGGTCAACCCTCTGTTCCCTGACAGCCTGAAGGAACAAGCCGGGGACAAAGCGAATCGGTGGGAAACTTTCTAGACTATTGTTTTTGCAGTGGACAAGTTTCTTTTCCTTCTTTTTCTTCCTCTTCTTTTTTTTTTTTTAATGAAGTAATACTCAGAACACCAACATGCCAAAGAGATGGAAACAAAGCTGCTTAGGTCGCAGAGGAAGGGGTGGTCTTGCACAACCACGTGGGCTCCGAGTCCGCCTGGCCAGCCCTGTTTCGCAGAACGGACTGAGGGCCGGCAGACAAACCCGCCCACCTGGGGGAAGCTGAGGCCCAGGGAGATGGAGGCACTTGCCCACAGTCACACAGCCCTGAGGGGCAGGGACAGGTGTCCAAGGCCAGCCTGACCGGCAGACGGCCTCCGTCTGCCCTGGGAACCTGCCTCGGGCGCCGGCGCCTGTCTTCAGCCAGAGCTCCCCAAATCCTGCTGTGCGGGTTGACACTTCTGGGGAGAAGCACACCCAGGAGGCTCCCTCTGTTGCAACTGTGCTCCGACAGGACCGGCAGGGGCTGGGCCGCTCTGTGCCTGCACCCACCCCAGGAAGGGGAGGCCTGGCACCTTCTAGCCCCCCAGGGTCACCCCTGCAGGGGGCCCTAGTGGCAGCTAGTGTCTATTTTGTGTCTCTGGGTCCATTCTCGGTTGCAGAGCAAGGCTCCTTCCGGGCGATGGAGTTTCTAGAAGCATTCTTTGAACCTGGGTGCCACCACCTCGGTGACCGGCCATCAGCCTTCCAGTACCCTTAGACTGGGTCAGAGATTGTCCCTCGGAACCTTCATCACAACCAGAGGAGTTTGCCATTGTCATTCCACTTCACAGACGGGAGACTGGGGACTGGGAAGTCACCAGCTAACATCAGACACAGGCAGGCCCGGGGATGCAGGTGTCTTGGGCACGGTCTCACCTCGAGGCCTCTCTGCCTCGCAGCCAGGAGGCCCCATTGAAGTGAGGGTCCCCCTGCTCGCCTCACTCCTCGTTTTGTTAAGGCACGTGACATAAACGTTTGACCTCACCCATTTATTACTAGTTTATCTTTGGCGTTTATCCATCCTGTCTACTCTCCCCTCCAGTCTTCTCCACGTGGGTTCACCCGCGTCCCCAATTTTGTCTCTGAACTTCCAGAAGGCAGAGCAGCTGGTGTTGCTTTAGCTATCATCACGCACACACACACAAAAAACCTTTTCATGTGTTTCATAGAGTTGAGGGGCCTACCGTGGAAATCCTGGTGGAACCTACTGCTTGGGGACAGGGATGGCACAGTGCCACGATGACCGTGGGGCACCTGGCGCAGAGAAATGGGCAGCAAATGGAGCCAGATTATTATTCTTGCTGTTCGCTGGAGCTTGGCGTGGCGAATGAACTCCTGGTCTCCTCCTCTGCCCTTCCCCTCGCAGGTTAGCAGGTTCATTTCTGAGTTACTGATTGGCACTAAATAGTAAGAAACCAACTGTGAGAAAGAGGCAAGTTATCTGTCCTTTTACGGAAGTAGTGGTTGCCATGGTAGTCAGCCTGCAAGCCGGTCTCCAAATGGTTCCTACTTCCTGGTATTCACATCTCTGTAGGCACCTCCCACCACGAATAAGGCCACCCAGTGTGACCAATAGGATGGAGCAAGTACGACCGCTTGGGCTGCCCAAGGCTGGGTCATAAAAGAACCTGCGGCTTCAGTCTTGCTCTCCTGCATCACCCACTTTGGGGAAGTCTGCGTGGTAGGAACCCAGCCTCCAGCCAGCCAACCAAAGTGCCTCGCCAGCCCGGGGAGTACACCTTCCTAGAAGCCCTTCAGCCTGAGTCCAGCCGTCAGACGGCTGCAGCCCAGCTAACACCTTGACCTGACCTCAGAGACCTGACCTGGAACTGGCCAGCTATGCCACCTCTGAGCTCCCTTCCCACAGAAACAGCACCATAAACCATGCTTAGTGTTTGAAGCCACTACGTTTGGGGTACTTGTTATGCAGGTAACTAATTACTAGCTAGGCAACTAATTAGGACCGGAGAGACCTTCTGGTTGCGAGGGTCCTTCACTGACTGGGTCCCCAAAGTGTGTTCCTTGGAACACTGATCCCAGAAAATGCTTAGAAAAGCAGCAGCCTGCCAAGTGTGGGCAGACTGTGGACTTCCGTCTCTCATTCGACACGCCCAGCCCTCCTTGGCACGCCCTCTGGGCGGGGCCAGCCGAGCCCTCCGGGCGGACACGCAGCACCCGCTAACCCAGCGCTTCTCAGCAGTCTCTGTGGAAGTCCGGCACCGCAGCTTAGGAGCACTCGCCGGGAAACTGCACCCCGCCATGGCAGCGGGGCCCTTGGGCGCACTACAGACGGTGCCCTGCACAGAAGCAAAGCCCTCCCAGCCTGATATTCAGAGTTGGTCCTGCGGCATTTTAGGCACAAGGTGGCCAGCCAACCACAACTGACCTATCTCTGGGCTCCTTTCCACTGGAGGGGCTGGGTTTGCCCGGGGTCCCCTCTGGTCCCACCAGTCTTATAAGTCGGTGACGTTGGCCAGGGGCTGGGCCCGTGTCTGGCTGTGACACTCGGCCTATTTGAGGACCATTGGGGATTCGGGTTTTGGTTCCCAAACTCTGAGGCTCCAGTTCTCATCAGCTCCACAGCCCGTGACCCGCGGGCCACGCTGTGCCCTTGAACTCTCCGCCCCTCATCCTCAATGCCGCCGCCTCAGAGCTGGATGCTTCTCGGTGGGAATGCAACCACAGTCTTAAACGTGCACCGCTGGAAAATAGCATTTGATATAGAAAAATCCATTTTACAGGCAACTCTTTAAGAGCGAACCCACTCCCTTCAGCGAGGGAAGGCTGAGCTCAGAAAACCACATTCTTTCGGGCCCCTGGGGCTGTGTGGGGGTGGAAACAGATCTTTCAGCGCTAGAAGGCAGAAAAGTCTTCGCTTTTGTTGAAAACATCATTTTTACCCTCATGTTGCTTCGTCTTTTCCAGCTCGGACATCCTGGGGCTCTCGGGCCAGTCTGGAGCCACCATTTCCAGGCACCGAGGGGCCTGCCCTCCTGCCTCGGGCTGGGGTCTGGCTGCGGGCCCCTCACAGCTCGGAGGGCGACCCCACTGGCCCCGCACCTGCCTCACCTGGGCATTCCTGTCTCACCTGGGCGCTCCTGCCCAGGCCTCGGAATCTGCATCTGAACAAGACCCCCAGGGCGTCTGAGGCACATTAAAGGTGGGGGTACTCAATGCAACTCAGAACCGCCATCTCGAGGTGCCCCCAGCCTGCCCTCCTCACCCCCCTCCCAGGCTGCCCCATCCCAGACAGGCTCTCAGAGGGGGTGCACCCACACCTCTCATCCCCCTTCGTCACAGTCACAGCCATCTGGTGACATGACCAGGCCACCTCAGGGTGGCAAGGCAGGAGACCTGCACGACAGCTAGTGACAACGGCAGATGCTGCACCCTGAGAGAGCACTCGCAACCCAGGAGGGCGGCTCCAGGACCCAGAGGTGCAGAGCGGGGAAGCCACCGCTCCGTGGTCAGGCAGCCAGGCTGGCCCCACAGCCACCGAGGTCTCCCAGGCGTCCTGCTGCGTGAGGACTTCCTGACCGGGAAGTGGGTGGTCAAAGAGCTGCACCCCCACCCCAGCCGGCTTGGCCCAGAGGTTCCCAGTCAGGGGTTCCCGGGGGCCCTCCAAATCTGTCTTGGCGGTGGTGGCGGGGGTCCATGCCATGTACAGCCTCTTGAAACCCCCAACGGTCACCGCACCTCTACTGAGGGCCCGGCCTCCATCGCTTTGGGCAGGATTCCGTCAGCCCCGGCTGCCCTCTCCGGGGCAGAGCTGAGCAGGCATCACCGTTGCCCGGGACCAGCCCCGAGTGGGGAAGCGTCTAAGGAGGCTCAACACAAGCAGTTTGCTTCTTGGGCAAACGTGGGCCTCGAGGTCAACAGCAGCAGGAGGGACTTTTCTGGCGGGAACGTGGAGGGGAATTCGCCCGGAAACTTAAATCCCCGAAGTGGGGGCATCCGTCGCAGCTATATTTCAGCGGTGGCACCGGCTTTTTTGTATTTTCTTTAAAACGAAGCGAGTGCTTCCCCACCCCCACCCGGCCCTGCAGCTGCTGGGGGTACAGAGGCAGCCGCACAGGACACTCTGGGGGACAAGGACACAAGGGGCCACCCAAGCCCACATTCCAGGTCTTCACCAGGCGCCCGTCCCGCCACGTCCTCCAGGAAAGCTGACCCTGAAGGACGACGTGTGGGCTCTTGTGTGCAGGTTTGCAGGGAGCCGGGAGGAAACCGGCCAAAAACCTGAATTGCTTGTACAGACCTGCAGCGGGACGGGTGTGGGCCTCCCCGCGCCGATGACACTCGGCTCGCGCCTCCCTCCCACTGTGGGTGTGTGCAGGGGCACCAGGGGGCGGTTCGCGTGCTCCTTCTAGGCAGGGCCCTCCCCTCCATCCCTCCCACCTGTACCCCACACCCTTCGGGGGGGTTTGAGGCCTTGGAGGTTCTGGTCGGGAGCACTTGGAGGTCGAAGGCCAGGGCTCCAAGATCCGGTGGATGCGGGGGTGGGGCTGGACATCAGCTGACCGCTCCACCTCACAGCCCCTGGCCGGGAAGCGCGTCCTCCACCTAGAGAGGTCTTGGTGGGGGGGACGCCAGGGCTCATGACCACTGGAAGACGTCCTTCCTTCCAGGATGTGAAGTCGCTTTTGGGCACAGGGTTGAGGTGGTGGGGAAAGGACACAGCTGCTTCTTAAAAATGGTTCATGTGTCTGAGTAGCTGGAGATCTTGGGCCAGAAGAGCCTTGACCTGGACTAGAACACCACAGTGGTTCTAGTTTCAAGCCAACTGGTTTCAAATACAACCCACAAGGAGTCCATTTTGAGGTGTAAAAAATGCGCTACCCATCCATCAGCCCCAGCGAAGAGCCGGGAACTGGAATACGGATGCAAAAACCAGGGGACTTTTATAGAGCAAGGTCCTGGGGGGGGTTCTTTCTGGCAGTTCTTCACGGGGTGAATCAGTCACGAAGCTTTGGGTGCCCCTCTGCTATGCCACGTGTTTTCACCCGTCTGTTGAGGCGCCCCGTCTCCCAGCAGACGAGGTTCCTCCAGGGCAGCGACCCTCTCTGAGCTGTGCCCCGACAGCTCGCCCAGCGCCCAGCAGTCAGGACCCAGAGTCCCGACGCCGTGTCCCCCACGCCGAGCTGAGCCCCTGCGAGGAGCAGAACAGAGTGCCTCGGCCCAGGACCATCCATGCCGCACCGTGGAACCCTGAACAAGTCGCTTCCCCTCTGTGCCTCGGTTTCCCCACCTGGGACATGGCAATCCCAGTCACTGGGACCTCAGGGTGGCCGTGAGGACAGCCCGAGCAGGTGGGGTTTAGCACAATGGGGTCTCCAAATCCAGCCCCCCAAGAGCCAAACCCCACACTGGGCACACAGCCAGGGCTCTGGCGCTGTTCAGGGTTCAGATTTTTTTTTAGGGAAAAAAAAAAAAAACATTTCTTAAAGTAGAGGGATAAGAATTATATATGGTTTGTGGAAAATGAGATTTTTTTTAAAAAAGAACACTTGACCTCTTTCTCTCCACCTGCCAGGCATCAAGTGGGGAAGGGGCAGATTCAGTCCAGAAGTCTCCTGGGTACAAGGCCTGAGAATGGTGGGTGCTGGGTGGGGAGTTCACGCTCTGTGGCTTTCTTGAGGGGGGTCTCAGAGAGGGTCTCTTAAGCAGCCGTGTGAGGCGGTGATTAGAATCCAGGCAGGCCCTAGGGCCACAGCAACCTGGGCTTCCCTCCCGGTAAGCTGTGTGACCTCTCTGACCCACAGTCTCTTCATCTGAAACTGTCCAGCAAAGCTTTATGGTCCAGCTGCTCCTTGTGGAGCTGGGATGCCAGGGACTCAGCCATGAACGGGAGGGAGCAGATTGGCGCCTTCACCAAGCTCAGTGCCTAACCGGGGAGACAGCAAATGTGCAGGCTGGCACATTCGGACACCGGCTAAAAGGGAATAAATAACCCGGGGATGAGAATAACCTCTATCCGGCGAGGGTTGAGGGCTCAGAGCGTGCATCCAAGTCAAGGCGCAGCCCAGCGCTGAGCGCGTGGAAAGCGCTCAGTCCCTGAAAAGTGCTTCTGGTGCTGCCTTTGCTATTATTATCGCTGTAGCCTGAGCAACACCGGGCTGCCTTGGGGCCCGGTCTCATCGCCACGCCACATTCAGAAGAAACACCAGCCTGACATCCCGACATCAGTGGAAAGCAGTGTAAGCCCTCCCGCTCTCTCCGAAACACCGAACGGGAGCTCCTCAGCACACCCCACACAGAGCGTTCTCGAGCCTCCCCGCGCCAATGTATCTGCCTGGAAGGTCTCGCGGGAGCTGCTCCAGAAACACCTCCCTTCCCCGCACCTCCCTTTTATCCTCCTCAGAGGCAGGGGCTGCTGGGCCTGGCCTCGGGAGACAGGGGCCTGGGTGCATTCGGGCCCTGCCACGTTGCTTAACCACTCGGTGCCTCAGTTTCCTCATCTGCAAAATGCGGATAACCACAACAAACACGTGAAGAACAGCAGCACTGCCTCGATGACTTATGGCGGGGGTACGACGAGTCCCCACCAGCTTCCAGGTCCTGCCACCCAGTGGCAGCTCCACCCACCACCCCACCGGGCACAGGGCAAGGGCCGAGGCGGGGCAGGCGAACTCTGAGACTTTCTGGGGTACGGGAACAGCAAAGGCGAGGCCAGAACCATGACACTGAGGTGGCATTAAGGTGGCATTCTCCCTCTTTCACAGGAGGCACACGAGGGGCAGCTTCCCCTCGGTGTCACCTCACAATGTCAGCGCTCAGCTGGCAGAGCCAGGTGTTCCCCAGGCACGCGGGGCCCACTGAGGCTCCGGGAAGAGGGAGCTCACCGCTACCCATGGCCGCTGCTTGCCCGAAGCCTGGGCAGGGTGGTTCTATCTCCTTCTGGCTCCAGGGCCCCAGGGCAGGCCCCACAGCTGGGGTCTGGACGCCTCACTTCCTGAGGCATGCTGAGCCAGGCGTGCAGTTCCTGCCCTCACGGGGCTCGCTGTCCTGTGTTCGGGGCAGATGATGAGGGTCTGATTGTGAGATGGGACCCCGGGGGGCAGCAGGAGAGGACCAGCTGGGGCACCGGAGAGGACTTCCTGGAGGAAGAGGCACTGAGGAGAAGGGCTGGAGTGAGAGGAAGGGAAAGAGTTCCAGGCACAGGCCACAGCCTGGGCAAAGGCCTGGCAGGGAGACAGTAGTGGGTTCAAGGAGCTGCAAGAAGCTCTCTCCCACCTGCTCCAGGAGGTGGTTTAGGGGCCCCATTACCTACGCGGGCTCCCTTAATGCTGACTGGTCCCCACCATCATGAGTGAGGGGGTCAGAGGACAGCAAAGCTCATTCCCATGCGCAGATGGGGAGACCAGTTCTAAGAAGAGGACAGCAGTTCCTGACTGGGCCCCGGGCCTGCATCTCCCCACTCCCCTGCGCTCGATGCGCCCCTGGCGGCTGCACAGTGGTTAGACCTGTCCCCATCTCCCCCATTTTACAGGTGAAGAAACTGAGGCTGCGTGAGACCACTTCGTCCCTCCAGGCCTGCCTTGTTTCTTCGGTCTCTGGGGACCTACGACAAGCCTGAGGTGCCAAGATGTCCTCCCCAGGTGGGGCAACAAACAGCCAGGATGGGGGTGACTCCAAGTCAAGGAAGGGGGAAGGGATGAGTAGGAAAACGGACACCAGGAAGGGAAAGGCAGGGGAAAGCGGGTGGAGGTCGAGTGGGCCTTGCTGGGAGGCCAGTCAGGGAGGGGCCCAGGGCCCTAGACAGCTAGCCCCCTCAACCACGCCCCGGTGAGACCCCGACTTCCCCGAAGTCACCACCGCCCCCCCTCGCTGGGCGGGGAGAAGGACCACCGCCTCCTGGCCACCCAATCAGACGCCCTCCAGTCTGATGGGGGCGGCAGCCAGGCGGAGGGCTCCGGGGGGGCCTTCCCGGAGGAGCCCCCGCCCACCTGCCCCGACTGGGGCCCACCGCCCACCGCCCACCCCCCAGCCTCATTAGCACCGACGCCCGTTGTCCTCCCCTCGGCTTCCGGTGGCTCCAGAATTTAAAGGTTAAATCCTAACCTCGTCTCAGCAGTTTCTCCCGGCTTTGCCTACCCAGCGCCAGTGGCTGGTAATTATATGCATCTCCGAGCAGCCAATCAGCTGTCAGACTGACAGATACTGATCTTTTCGTTTTATTTTTAGCTCTGTGCTTCCCCCTCTAGTTGCAAAAAAAAAATTCTGTTTGTTCTGTGTGTTGCTGCTTGGCTCTCATCTCTGCCAGTGAGGCGGGAGCAGGCAGCCGGAGGGGCTGGAGCCTCCTGTCCCTCCAGGAAGGGGGGCACCCACCGACAGCGGGCTGCCCCCCAGCTGTGGCCCCCCAGGGCTGCGACGGGGGGGGGGGAGGCAGGAGGCTGGGTGCCACCTGCGGAGGTGCCCTGGAGGCTGAGGGAGTGGGAGAGCGGTCCTGGCCTTGCAGCCGCGGGGAGGGAAGCAAGTTCTCACCTGCGGGCTGGAGGCTAGGAGAGAGACACGGAGACAGAGACAGCAGAGAATCAGAGAGACATGCCGAGGCAGGGGAAGCGAGGCTGGGACTGAGAAAGAGAAAGGAGTGGAAGGAGAAAAGACAAGCTCTGGCCTCCTGGAAAGTCTGCCCACAGAACTGAACAGAAGAAGCAGGAATGGCTGTCAGCCCAGCGAGCACTGGACTGGGAGTCCCCTGCGGTGGGGGGGGGGGGTGGCGCTTTCCAGCAGGGCTGCAAAGCTGAAGTGGACCTGGGCCACTCCTCCCAGGCCTGGGTGCCCCATCTGTCATGTGAAGGGCAAGTAAAGTACTCCTCAGTCTTTTCGTGGGGCATTCCAGAAGATTCTGTGGACCTCCCTGGAGGCACCGGGAGGCTGGCAGGTGTGGGGCCCCGGCAGACGGGGGTCTCCTGTCCACACAGGTCTCTGGGAGGTGATGGGGGTGGGGGGGAGGAATCTGAGGCCCAGGCAAGCTCCTAGGTCCCACGGTCTCCCACACGGTTGGAGGATAGAAGTTTGCCTTCGTCCTCGCTGCGCTCTACAGTCTGCAAAGCCCTTCCTCACTTCCCTCTCTGTTTCTGCCCCATGGTTAGCCCCAGTCTGCAGCAGCGTAGGGACGGGGAGGCCCAGCAAGGGTCGCCTCTGTTCTGATGGACCCTGCCAGGAAAGGAAGGCAGTGTCGCCTAATGCACTGGGCTTTGCAGCACAGCTGATGTGGGTTCAAGCCCCAGGGCTGCTGTTTACCAGCTCCGTGAGCCTGAGCAAATGACCCAAGCTCTCTGGGCCCCAGCGTCCCCATCTGGATGGTAGGCAGGCTCCAAAGCCACCCACCTTACAGGATTGCTCTGGGAAGTGAGGCCCCCAGCTTCCATAGGGCCCAGTGCACTCACGGGCAGGTATTACCAGCATCTGCGTTTTGCAGATGGGGAAACTGAGGTTCATGTGACTAGAACACCCCCCCACCCTGCCCCTCCTTGGCTTCCTTTTCTCTGACACCACAGATGGTGCGCTGAGAAAAAAGGGGAAGGAGAGCGGAGAGAAGGGAATTAGGAGGCCGAGTGAGACGGAGGGAGGCAGCAGCACCGTGATCAATTACTTGGGCTATAAATTTCTGCTGTTTTGCAAAGTGAACACACAACGTCAGAGAAGCATCGCTGCTGGGTCTGCTTGGGCAAGACCGAACAGCCAAGCTTCCTGGTGTGCACAGGAGAGGGAGCGGGGGGGCAGGCTCCAGTGCAGGGTCAAAGTGGGGGTGGTGTAGGCACGGGTCAAGGACCTGCAGAAAGGTGCAGAGAAGGGGAGGGACCCGAGTAGGGACAGGCTGGGGAGCTGCCTGGAGCCCCCTGGGGAGGCTCCTCGCCTCCCACCCACTGCTGCAAGTGTGAACGCAGTCCCGGGGGCCGGGGGGCAGGGTGGAATCCTGTCTACAACACCCAGGCCTGGTCGGACTCCTGCCTGCTGCCTTCACAGGTGGTCCCGGGGGCTGCCAGGAGGGGCTCCCAGAACTTCTACTCCCTCGTCTGTAAAATGGGGATGATGAAGGCATGGATCTCCAAGAGTGGTTAGGGTTAGGGTTAGAAACGTCCACGGGCTGAGCCGGTGCGCACACGCATGCACACGCACAGGTGGAGTTAATGTGATTAGTACATGAAGATGACTGAGGGCTAAAGGTAGTTTGGAAACCGACCGAATGATTTAAAAGGTAGGGGGCCGCTGTGGAAAGGGTGGCCCACAGCGGGGAGATAACGGGCGTTCCGTGTCTCTCGGTCTCCGGCCTGCAGGGCGGGGCCTGGAGCCTGGGCGGGGCACAATCTGTGGTTGGGCGTGGGGCCAGCGCGGCAGCCCAGGCTCCTGCACCCCCCCCTTCCGAGCCTTGCTATAAGCTGTTGAGTAAAACAGCCACAGGGACAATGGCCAGCTTATACCTCAGAACCCAGGTACCCCGGGAACACGGGGTTGCTGGAACAAGCCCCTTGGGGCCATCCGCGCTGTGAAATTACGAAGACTTCAGCATTGCAGACGCAACCGCTGTGGGCTTGTCTGCTGCTGGGCAGGAGGAAATTCAGCGCCGAACCGGCCCCGGCCCCGGCCCCAGGCTTCAAGGAGCTGTTTGTCAGGGAGAGAAGCGCAGGTACCGCTCGACCTGAACCTGGTCTTTGGACCCCAGACAGCGGCCAAAGTAACTGTGGGAAGGGGCGGGGGTGGGGGGTGCAGGATGGAACAAGAAAGCCACAGACTACAGACATAATGAAACAAGGAAACCTGGCGTGGAGGGGCCTCAGGGTGAGGGGCAACGCTGTAAATTGGGGTCCTGGAGAAGACTGTTGGGTTCAGGTGGGCACCAGGCACAGAGCCAGAAGTCCGTATGTTCCAGCCGGGGGGGTCCCAGGCTGAAGGTGGTGGAGGGTTGCTATTTTGAAGGAAATCTAAGATAGATGCCTTTAAAACAAAAAGCTCCCCAGGATGGGGATAATAAAAATGTTATTTTAGTTAGGATGGGATAAACAGCCCCCAAATAAAACTTTATTTTGCTCTAGCCGGTGCGACTCAGTTGGTTAGAGCATTGTCCCATAATCTAAAGGTTATGGGTTTGATCCCCGGTCAGGGCGCATGCCTAGGTTACAAGTTTGATCCCTGGTCGGGGCGTGTACAGGAGGCAACCCATTGATGTGTCTCTATCTGCTGTCCGCACTCTCTAAAAGCAATGAAAAGGTGGCCTCAGGTGAGGACAATAATAATAATAATAATACCTTCATTTCTTGTTCATGGTATAATCTACTTTGGGCTGGTGGCGGGAGGGACCAGGGTCCTGCTCCACGCAGTCACTCAGAGGCCCAGACCCCTTCATCTTGTGGCTCTGCCATCTCCCAGGGCCTTATCCTCGGCAATAATCTTGTGGAAGGGAAAAGAGAGTGGAGAGTGGCATGGAAGCAATCTGGACCAGACTAGGAGAGGAGGCCAGCACTTCAGCTCACATTCCATTGGTCAGGGCACAGTCATGTGGCCAAGCCTAACTGTAAGGGAGGCTGGGAAATGTAGTCCAGCTGCATTATCAAGGAGAAAGTCATGAACCAGGGTTTGGTGAAAACATAGCAGTCTCTGCCACAAATGCCATCCTCTTTGAGTGGGTGAGCTGATGCTCACAAAGCGCCTGGCGTAGTGCCTGGCCACTGATGTGTGTGCCGAAGCTGATTACCTGTCCTATTAGCCCAGAGGCGGCTCACCTGACGGTCTGAAGGCTGTTCCTAGCCCTCTTCCTGAATCTGTACATTAAACTGTGTGTGTGTGCGTGTGTGTGTGTGTGAGAGAGAGAGAGAGAGGAAGAGGAGAGGAGAGATATGGATGGAGAGGTGGTTTTGGTCTAGGGTGGGCATCCAAAGCTTTCACCAGATTCTCAAAAATTTGAGGCACAACAGCTTATAGAGAGGTGGACCACTGTGGCATTAAAGCAAAGCTTAGCTGTGCAAAGTTCACATGTCAAGGCCTGGGCACAGAGCACCCTGATCCTTATGGCCCCACCGCCTGCAGTGGGAGGTAGAACCAAGGAGTCCCCAGCCACCACCTCCCCTCCCCCACCAAACATGTCCCTAGGTCAGGACAGAGAAGGCCCCAGCTGATCCACGGCAGTCCCAGTCGGCTGCAATGAACAAAGCAGCCGTGAGGTCCTGAAGTGTCAGCACAGGAGGCCAGCTTGGGCGTGCAGGTGGACAAACGGACGCCCAGAGCGGGGCCATCTTGCCCAGGGTCACAGAGCAAAAGTGGGCAGAGCCAGGGTTCACATTCACATTTAGTCACTCGGGTTCGAGCGACAGAACTGGACTGTCGGCCTTAAGCAGGAAAGGGCTTCGTCCGCAGGCTGAGAGGAGAGCAGGCTGGCCCCAGCAGGGACACAACCAGGGCATCGTGGAGAGCAGGGGACAGTCTGTGACTACCCTCAGGGACTGGCCATCAGGGTGAGAAGTGAGCGCTGGTCCTCGGCAGGGCCTGGTGACCCAGCCAAGGCCACCGGCCCGTCCCTTGGCAAGGGAGGACAGCGGCATCTGGACAGACAGCCCCCTCCCCAGGCTGCGCACAGGGGGGGAATTCCACATGAGGCAACTGGGGGGCTTTTGCCAGAAATGGGGGGTGGGGGCTGGGCCGGCCAACACGGCAGATGTCCGCCCTGGCCTCCTGCACGGGGTTGTGCAATCGAAGCAAAACAACCGCGGGGCTGGTTTCCTGGAGCCCGGAGCCGCTGCCTGGCCGGGGAACCCAGCCCAGAGCACAGCCACGAGGCGGGGAAAGCGGAGGCCCTCGGCAAACCTGTGTTCTGAGCTGCGCCAGGGGGGCGGCGCGCAGCGTGGAGGCCCCACACCAGGCTGGGCTCGCACGGCGGGCTCGCCAGGCGGGTCCATAGAGGTTTCACGAGAGAGGGACCCACAAACCGAGCCAAGGGTCTCGGGGAGAATTCATTGCAGGAGAGATGGGGCAGGGGGCGGGCTGCCGACCTCACCCCGCCCCCAAAGGAGGTCACTGGCTGAGAGTGGGTTCTCCAGCTGGAAGGAGCTAGAAGCCATCGACGGAGGAGGGTTGGCTGGTGTGACTGGCGGTCAGTGTGAACTTAGTGAGGCTGCAGCCCCAGTTCTTCAGTGAAACACGAATCTCGAATCTCGGGGTCGCCGTGAAGGCACCTCGCAGCTGTGGTTACAGCCCATAGTCGGCGGACTTGAAGTAAGGGGGGCTGTCCTCGATATTCTGGGTGGGCCAGACTCTGTCACTTGACAGGCCTTAAGAGCAGAACTGCAGCTTCCCCGACAGGGAAGAAATTCCACCTGCGGACAGCAGCCCGCGCTCAGCCGCTCCGCCCACCTGCCCTTCAGCTCTCCATGCGTCCACCCACCCCAGGATCGCATCACCGACTCCCTGCAGTAAATCTCTTCCCCTAGATCTCCCACCGGCTCTGCTTCTCAGGGTGCAGCCTGACTGAGGCAGGGGGAGGGGAGGGGCAGGGCTGTGCTAGGAGGTGCCCGGGCCAGTCTCTGGGCAGGGGCATCCGCACGCTCACAGACAAGCGCTGAGTGGGTCGTGTCCCTCTGCACCACTGGGGAACAAGGACAGTGACCCTATAGGGGTCCCTGGGCGTGGGCGGAAAGGTAGCTCAGGCCTCTGGGGCTGGTCTGGCAGTCCTGCTCCCCGTCCCTTGTCCCTTTGTACAGCAGACCCATTATTGCGCTCTGGACCGCAAAGCCGGGACACTAATCTCTCAGACTTTCAGAGCCTGGGGACAGGGAGGTGGCTCTGTCCCCTTGGGCAAATGAGGAGACTGAGGCCTGACGCACTCACTTTTCTGGGGGCTGAGATGGTCCCTGAGCTTTTTGCTCCTCCATCTCTCTCAGTGTGACCCCCTCCACCCCACCCCCTTGATGCCACTGGGGTGGACAGAGGCTAAGGTGCCGGTGGGACCAGCAGCCGCATGCAGTGGGTCTGAGCTAATCCGGTCCTGGGGTTGCTTCCATGGGGCTTCCGGACAGACCTGCACGGGCGGAACGCAGCCCCATCCGGCTAATGGTGCTCAGGGAGGGCAGGGCCTGACGGGGAAGAGGCCCCGCCTCGGTCCGCCTTTCTCCCCTAGGCCGGGTCCCAAAGTCTCTCCCCACCTCGTTAGTAGGGCGACCCCAGGCAGGGGCTTGGAAAGCACCCGCCCACCCCACCTTCGTGCAGGGACCTCGGGCCATCCCCAGCAGCAAGTGTGGGGGGCAGCACTCTGCTCGGCAGTCCTCCGCTGGCACAGGGGGGGTGGGCAGGACAGAGAAAGGGGAGACCCCTGGGGGGGGCCACAGGCCTGCTCCAGCAAGCGGTGGGGCCTGCAGGCATTGAGGGCTCCCTGGCAGGTGGGCAGGACATGCATTTTGTGATCAAATACGAGTAGAGGGCCCACCAGGCCAGGCTCTGCTGCCAGCCCAGAGGGTTGTTGGCTGCTTTTGTCCCCACGACCACACTCTGAGAGGTGGAGGTGTGATTATCTCCGTCACCCCCCTTTCAGAGGCAGAGGGAGGTTACCTTCCTACCGGCAAACGGCCAGTAAGCCCTCTGGTCCAGCCCCATCTCGTCAGTTGCAAAGCCATAAGGTTCTGTCCTCCGACTCCTCAGGCCTCCCCTCCCTTGGGCATCATCTCAAAACCCCAAGTCAAGAGGACGCTCTGTCTTCTATTATACACACGGCCAAGCCCCGCTCCACGCGCCTCTCTTCTCTCTCACTATGCTGTTTGGTCTTTTGGGTTCCAATCGTCCCCCCCACCCCCCATTATCAAAGCAATAAACACTCCTGATGAAAAGTTTGGAAAGCACAGAGACCTCACGCTGTGGCGTAATTAATCTGTTCCCATAGCCCCTGGTCCCCTCCAGACGCCAGGCCCACCGGCACACTCGGGGCTGCTTCTGGGGGGCGCGGCCCCACCCAGAGCAGGGCGGGGAGTGTCTCTGCCACCCACCACGGCTTTGCAAACCTTGGGTGGTTTGTTAACCCAGGGTCCAGCGACATCCATCACAGCTGTCATCTGGGGGCATCTGCTGTGTGCCGGTGCCGGTGCCCGGCCGAGCGTCCGATCCGTGCTGTCCTCGCCGCCCCCACTTTTCAGATGAGGACACTGAGTCTCAGAGATGCTGGGCCACTTGCCCCAGGTGCTAGGTCTGTCTGGGCGGAGCCCTGGAGCTTGGCCGCAGCCCTGCTCTCGTTTCCAGGCCTCTAGTTACTTTATCTGAGCTACACTGAGCAACTCCACTCACTACAGAACGTGGTGACGGCGGCGAGCGCCCCGCCAGCGCAATGCACAGGCAGACCCTGAGGCTAACCAGTACTGCCGCCATAGCTGTGCTCCCAGAGATTCCCATAAGCCCGGTTTGCTTAAAGCAAGGAGATGAGGTGGGATTAACTGAGTCTGGGCCGTTTCCCCGGAGCCCGGATGGTGCCAAACAACACTAGCCTCTCCCAGAGGTGCAGGGAACACAGGCTGGGGAGGGAGCCCCATGCCCGTCCGCCTGAGGAGGCGCCTGGGAAATCACACAGGAAGCAGGGAGGCCACCTCACCACCAGCTGCCAGCATCAGCCAGACATCTGGGTCCATGGACAATCCCAGCAGGCGACACAGGGGCCCTTGGGTACTGTCCACACTTTCTGAGCACTTCCCCCGGCCAGGAGAACATGCTGTTCATTGGCACGTTGGTCTTGCCCTCCCCAGGCCTGGTGGCAGCAGCTCTGCCCAGTGCTCTGTCCTCCAAGCCTTCTAGGCTCAGGAGATGCCAAGGAGACAGAATTCCACTGGCAAGCAAGGAATTTCTCCAAGTCTCCCATGCAATCATTCATTCATTTAGCCATTCATTCATTCATTCCATGTATTCATCACAAAGCTTTGTTAGCTTCTTTCTCACCAGTGGGGGCAGTCATCCCCCCTTCCACAAATCCCCAAACCGGCACTGGGTCCCCACACCCCCAATTCACCGGGGCTGGGCTGGTGGGACGAAAGGAATCAGTGTCTACGCAACACCTTGCGAGTGCATCAGATTCGAGCAGACGGTGTCTTCAGCAATGACGTGGAGAGCCGGCACGGAGCTCTTACCCCGGGTTCGGTGTGCTGTACATTATCCCATTGACAAAGGCCCTCAGTGCTCAGTGCTGTTATTAGGAGAGACTTACTGTATTTCCTCATTAATTCTTCCAAGTAATTCTTACCAAGCTCGGACTTCATCCCCCACTCCATGCTGTGCAGGGCCCCCAAGTGAATAAGGCAGGGCTTGCTCTCAGGGGTCTAGAGAGAATGCTGGCCAGCTTCTAAGACAGGAATGTTCCTGGCCACTCAAGAAAACACCCATTTCCCAGCTTCCCTTGTAATTAAGGGTGCCAGTGTGACCAGGCTCTGGCCGATGGCATTTGAATGGAAGTGAAGTGTGCAACCTCCTGTCCTGCCTTAAAAGGAAGAGGGAACCTTGTTCCCATCTCTCCTTCTGCTGGTTGGAATGAAGATGCAACAGCAGGAACACGAGCAGCCATTTTACACCACGAGGTAGAAGCTGTGTATTGAGGATGGCAGAAGAGCAAGAGAGTAGGAGTCTGGGTCCCTGACACTGTGGAGCCACCATGTCAGCCCTGGACTGTGTATGTCGGGGACTGGTTATCATGCTTAGGTCACCGCTGTTTGGGGTTGTCATAGCAGCGGAACCTGTGTCACAACACACAGTCATCACAACGCAGCACACGTGATTCCAGTGTGGCCGTCAGCGCAGCTGCTGTAAACATTCGCACACAAGTTTTTCTGGGGACACGTGCCCTTATTTCTTTTGAGAAAATGTCTAGAAGTGGAATTCCTGAGCTCTAGGGTGAGTGTATGCTTTACTTTATAGGAAACCAGTGAGACTTTTCCCAAAGTACTAGTAATACTTTGTGTTCCCATCAGCAATTTATGAGCATTCCAGTTGTTCCACATCTTACCAACATTTCGTGTTGTCGGTCGTAAAATTTTAATCATAAAATATCTTAATCAGGGAGGGAAAAATAAAATAAAATAAAATAAAATAAAATAAAATAAAATAATAAAATGCCTCCGTTGTGAGAGTTTGTAGTAGTACCTCGGGCACTGTGACCGGCCTTTCCCCGGTCACTGAAGACGGTGAGCACTGTGAAATGTGCCCACTCGCCTCTGCACACATTCTTCTGGGAAGCGTCTGTTCCAGCCTCTTCACCATTTGTAACTAGGCACGTGCCCTCAGACTGCCGAGCTGCAGGTTCATCTACCTAATGTAGACACCCGCCCTTGATGTTGTGTAGTATTTTCTCCAAGTCTATGGTTTCCCATTTCATCTTCTCAACAGTAAGCAGATGCGTTCGACTTTGGTGAGGTCGAATTGTTGATTTTCTTATGGTTAGCGCACCGTCTGTGTCCTGTCTAAGAAGCTTGGTCCAGCTCACGGGAGATGAAGATTTTCTCCTACGTCTTCTCCTAGAACTGGGGTGTCGAACTCATCGTCCCCGGGGGCCACATCAGCCTCACGGTTGCCTTCAAAGGGCCGACTGTAACTTTAGGACTGTGTACATATAACTGCTCCTTAACTAGGGGCAAGGAGCTCAGTGCTGCCGCCGGGGAGAAACAAGGTGGCAGACTGGATAAAACCAGGTGGAGGGCCCTGGCTGGTGTAGCTCAGTGGATTGAGCGCAGGCTGCGAACCAAAGGATCGCTGGTTCGATTCCCAGCCAGGGCACATGCCTGGGTTGCAGGCCAGGTCCCCAGTGGGGGCCATGTGAGAGGCAACCACACATTGATATTTCTCTCCCTCTCTGTCTCCCTCCCTTCCCTTCTCTCTAAAAACAAATAAATAAAATCTTAAAAAAAAAAAAAACCCGGTGGAGAGCCGGGTTCGGCCCATGGGCCTTGTGTTTACCAGCTGTGTCCTAGAAGCTTCATAGTTTTAATTTTTATGTTTAGATCCTGATCCATCGTGAATGAAATATGTATAATGTGGAAGGTCAAGGTTCATTTTCTCAAGATGGACATCATCCAGTAGTTCCGGTACCACTTGTTCAAAAGCCTTCTTTTCCCATGAAGATGCTGTGGCCCCTTCATCAAAAATCCAGGAGCCCAAAATGGGTGGGCCTGCGGCTGGGCTCCCTGGTCAGTCATAGTCATCTGTTCGCTTGCCCTGATCTTGAAATTGGGCGGTGTAAGTTCTCCACCTCAGAGCAAGTTTTTCGGCTACCTAAAGGCCTTCGGATTTTCATATCAATACTAGAATCAGCTCGACATTTTATGTGCATTCACAAGGCTGCTGGGGTTAGAACTGGGGTTGTGCGGAACCTGCAGGTCAGCTGGGGAGAACCCACCTCTCAACAGCACGGAGTTTCCTGATCTGTGAACGTATTATCTCCTTCCATTCATCTTAGGACTTTTAACTTTTCATTCTATTGTTAAATTTATTACTAAGTATTTTATGCTCTTTCATGCTATTGTAAATGGAATTTTTAAAAATTTTCATTTTCACCACTACCTACCTATTACAATGGCCAAAATCCAGAACACGGACAGCACCAAATGCTGACAAGGACACGGGGCAACAGGAGCTCTCGTTCATTGCTGGTGGGAGTTCAACGTGGTACAGCCACTCTGGAAGGCGGTCTGGCGGTTTCGTACAAAATTAAACGTATTTTTATCATACGATCCATGCAATCATGACCCTTAGAGTTAAAAGGTTATGTTCATACAAAAGCCTGTGCACAGATGTTTATAGAAGCTTCATCCATAATTGCCAGAACTTGAAAGCAAACAAGATGTCCTTCAGCAGGTAAATGGATAATAAGTTGTGGTACATCCAGACATTAGAATACTATTCAGTGATAAAAAGAAATGAGCTATCAAACCACAAAAAGACGTGGAAGAAACTTAAGTTCATATTGCTAAGGGAAAGAAGCCAATCCAAAAAGGCTGCATACTGTATGATTCAAATAATATAATGTTCTGGGAAAAAAACAAAACTATGACAACAGTAAAAATATCAGTGGTTGCCAGGGGTTAAGTGGAGGGAGGGAAAAATTGGTGGAGCCCAGAGGATTTTTAGGGCAGTGAAAATATTCTATGTGATACGGTACTGGTAGATGCACGCCATTATACATTTGTCCAAACCCACAGCATATACAACACTGAGAGAGACCGCTAATGTGAGGCATGGACCTGGGGTGATAATTATGTGTCAATATAGGTTCATCAATTATAATAAATGTATCACTGTGATGGGGGATATTGATAGTGGGGGGAAGTTGTGCATGTGTGGGAACAGGGGCTACATGGAAAATCTCAATAAATTAAAAGAATCGAAACCACACAGAGTATGTTTCCTGGATAGAAGGGAATCGACGTAGAAATCAATAACAAAAATCTCCAAGTACTTGGAACCTAAACAATGAGTTTTTAAATCATGTATAGATCAAAGAAGTCTCAAAGGAAATTGGAAAAAACATAGATCTAAATGAAAACAAAAACACAACATCTCAAAATTCATGGGATGTAGCTAAAGCAGTGTGATGAGGGAAATTCATAGCACTAAATGCTTATGTTAGAAAGTCTCAGGTCACTCAGCTAATCTCTCACCTGTAAAAAACTAGACTTTAGAAGTAATTTTATGTGAATGAAATATCCCATCTACAAAGTATGAGCTTTAAATCCAGTTTTGATCTAATAACATACTGGTAAAAAAATGTATTTAATGAAATTAGGAAAAGAAGAGCAAAACAAATCCAAAACCAACAAGGAAAAAAATAATAAATACAAAAGCAAAAATCCATAAAATTAAAATCGGAGAAACAATAGAGAAACTCATAGAAACAGAAATCTGGTTCTTTGAAATGATCAATAAAATTGAGAAAACTTAGCACGGTTGGCAAAGGGGAAAAAAGAGAGAAGACACAGATCACCAATATCAGGAGTGGAATGGGGGTACACTGCAGACACTGAAGGCATCCAAAGGGTAACAAGGGGAGGTTGTGAACAGCTACACATACAGATCTGACTACTTAGATGAAAAGAACCAGTTGCTTGGAAAGCATGAACTATCACAGTGCACCCAATCCAAAACAAGTCACTGAATAAGACTGTTAACTATTAAAGAAACTGAGTTCATAAGAGGAGATGGGAACACTTCCAATGCATTGTTTGAGAGCATTATTACCAAAACCAGGTAAAGACCTTACAAAAAAAAGAAAAATATGGAGCAATATTCCTAACCAGTACAGATGCAAAAATCCTTAGCAAATCACTAGCAAACAAATTTGGCAATATATAGCAAGAGTTATGTTGTGATGAAGTGGGGCTTATTGTAGGAATGTAAGAGTGGTTAACATTTGAAATCAATCAGTGTAATTCACCATATCACAGTCTAAAGAAGAAAAATTGAATGATCATATTAACCTGTTCAGAAAAATCATTTGACACAATTCAACAGCTAGTCATGAAAAAACTCTAAGAAAACTAGGAGCAGAGGGGAACTTTCTCCACCTGATAAAGAATACCTACAAAAACCCTGTAACTGACGCACTTAATGGTGAAAGATGGACTATCTTCCCTGAGACTGGGACAAGGTGAGGGTGCCCACTCTCGACCATCTGTTTAGTGCTGGGAGTTCTAGCAAGAGCAATAAGGTAAGGAAAGGAAATGAAAGACGTGTAGACCCAAAAGGAAGAAATAAAAATTTCTCTCTTCGCAGATTAGATGATTGTCTTTGTAGAAAAATCCTAAGAAAGCTACCAAAAGAAAAAATCTCCCAGAACTAACAAGTGAGTTCATTGGGTCCAGGGCACAAAAATCAATTGTACGTCTATATATTAGCAATGAATACATGAAAACAAGTTTTAAGTGTAATGCCATGTATCATTGCTCAAAAAAAATAAAACACTCAGGTATAAACAACAAAGTACGTACAGGACTTGTGTGTGGAAAACCACAAAATACTGATAAAAGAAAGTTTTTAAAATATCTAAATAAAATAAATGGAGAGAGAATCCATGTTCGTGGATTGGAAGAGTCAGCGTAGTAAAAAACGTCAGCTTCCCCCAAGGTCATATCTAAGTTTAAGATAATTCCTATCAAAATCCAAGCAAGATATGTTTTAGAGATAGACAACATTATTTTAAAATGTATATGGGAAATCAAAAGGATCGGGATATCTAAAACACATTTGAAAAAGAAGGATAACGTAGGAGGAGTCACTACCCAAGTCTAAAACACCGAACAGCTGGAGCAATCGAGGCCGCGGGCCGTCAGTGGGTAGACATACAGACCCGTGGGGCAGATTTGAGGGCCAGGACAAGGCCCGAACAGGTATGTCCGAGTGATTTTTCACAAAGGGGCCAAATGACCCAGTGGAGAGAGGACAGCCTTTTCCACAAATGGTGCTGGAACAACTGGACAGCTATGAAAAAAACTGGATCTGAACCTAAACCTCACACCTCATACAAGAATTAACTCAGGATGGATGGCAGACTTCAATGTAAAACCATAAAACTTTTAGAAAAAATTGTAGGAGCAAATCTTCAGTATCTAGGGCTAGGCAAGTGTTCTTAGACTTAATGTAAAAGGCATAATACATAATAGAAAAAAACTGATAAATTAGATTTCTTCAAAACTTAAAATTTTTGCTCTGCCAAGGACTCCATTAAGAAAATAAAAAGATAAACTACAGACGTCACAAATCCGCTACCTAACAAAGAACCTGTATCTAGTTATATAAAGAATTCTCAAAACTGAACAGTAACAAACCACAAGCAATCCAGCTAGAAAATGGGCAAAACACATGAAAGATATTTCACTGAGGGAGGTACACGGGTGGCGAACAGACACATAAAAAGATGTTCAACACCACTAGCCTTTAGGAATATGCAAATTTAGGCCACGATGAGACGCCAGCACGCACCTATTAGAATAGCTAAACATTTTTTTAAACACAGTGACAACATCAGATGCTGGCAAGGATGCAGAGAAATTGGGTCATTCACGCGTTTCTTTGGGAATAAAAAAATAGCATGACCACTCTGCAAAATAGCTGGATAGTTTCTCAAAAACCTAAACGCACAGTTATCGTGTGAGCCAGTAACCAGTAATTAAGCTTCTTGGCATTTGTTCCAGAGAAATGAAGACTTATATCCACGCTGACACCTGTACATAAATGTCTGTTCACAGCGGCTTTATTTGTAATAGCCCCAACCTGGAAACGGGAACCCCGTCAGTAGGCCGATGGTTAAACAAGCCATGGAACAGTACTCGGGAACAAAAGGGAGCGGACTCTGACGCACACGACTTGAACGAATCTCAGGGGTGGGTATCACGCTGAGTAGAGAGGCCATTCTGAAAAGACCACGTGCTGTGTGATTTCGGTGGCACAACACTATTTAAGTGACAAAAGCACAGAGACAGACGATAGGTGAGTGGTTCCCAGGGGAGGGCAGGCCGGGGCAGGGCTTATAAAGAGGCAACATGAGGGGGATCTTCGTGGCGTTTGGACGTCCTGTGTCCTGATTTCTCTGGTAGCTGCAGGTTCCTACGCAGGTGATAAGGCAGCACAGAACTCTACACACGCTCCTGCCAACGTTGATCTCCCAGTGTTGCTGTCTGTTCCGCCACGTAAGACACAACCACGGGGGGACACCAGCCTTGGGGTGCCCCGATCTCTCCAGCTACCTTTGGAACTGTCTGTGAAGCTGTCATTTTTTCAAAATAAAAAAAATTTTTTTCTTCTAAAGAGGAAGGGGGGAAAAACACGTCAACCCAAGAATTTTATATCCAGCTAAGATATCCTTTAGGAATGACGGTAAAGTAGTTATTTTCAGATTTCACTATTTTTTTTTTAAACGAAGAGACCTTTTCACCAGGCGACTTTGGCCTGCGATGCCAAAAGAGAAAGGGTTCAAGATGGAAATCCAGATTCTCAAGACGGGCATAAGAAATGATAAATGTGTGGGTGAACAGAAAAGATCCTCTTTTCCTCTTAACTTTTATAAAATATATAGGAATATCTAAAGCAAAAGTCTCCTATGTACACACAGGAGAATGATACCGTGAAGGGTGGCGGGTGGGAGCTGCAGGACCCGTGCCATCGTGAGGACTCGACGTTTCCCGTGAAGCTGCCCTGTATGAACCCCAACCGAACAGTCGGAGATGCAGGGATGTGTGTTTGAACCCCTTACGCAGCCACGACAACAGTAAGACGACCCAGAGAAGGTAGGAGAGGAGGTAGTAAGGCACAAAGTACAGGAGGCATGTTGAATATAAAACACAGGTTGGAAGTAGATGGACGGACGAAGAGACACACGCCAAAAGCGAGGCGAGGGAGCTCGGTCCCGGGCTCTCCCATGACTCCCTCCCTGACTTCACTCCCAGCTCTGCCCGGGGTCCCCTCCCTGGGCGAGGCCTGCTGAGACACCACAGTAAGGTGGGAGCAACGGGGAGCTGGGTGCTGGGGCTGGGGCCGCGTGACCTGGCTCTGCCCGTGGCCTGGCTGGGCCTTCTTGTCCGCCCACCAGGGAACCGAGGCCTGGGTTTGGCACCTGCACCGGGTGCTCAGCCAGGAGCGGCAGATTCTGCGGGTCCTTGAGGGGTTGTTGGTTCTGGAGGCTGTCCCTGTCTAGGTGCAGAGGGATTCAGGCAGGGATTTACGGAGCCCTACTGTGTGCCAGGCCTGCGCCAGGCCCTGGGGATACATCAGCGAACAAAACAAACCCACACCCTGGCCTGGAGGAGCTTACGTTGAGATGGGTTGAGAAGGGGAGACAGTAAAGAGCAAGCATCATAAAACAGAAATGGTAACGTTTGTTAGCAGGAGAGGAGCGCTATGGAGAAAGCAAGTGGGGGGTGCAGGCTGGGGCGTGCAGGGCTGGGGCAAGCAGGCTGAGGCTGGGTGGGTTGCTCTGGGCAGACTTCACGAAGAGGTGAAGTTTGAGCCAAGACTTGAAGGAGGGGTGGGAGGGAGCCACCCCGATATCTGCGGAAGAATCCAGGCAGAAAACAAAGGGAGGCCTGGAGGGTGCCGGGAACGGCAGGGGACTGAGGGGGCATCTTCAGGCCACCTGGTCTCAGGAGAGGGTGAGCACCACTGAGATACGCCTGCCTGCCACTCGGGCCCCCAAAGGCCAGGCCCCAGCTCTCTCCCTTGACTGACAGATGCAGTCAACCCAGCGGGCGACCCTCCGGCCCTGCCCTTCCTAAAACCCAGCACCCATCGCCATGCCCACCGTGTGGGACTCACCCCCTAGGCACACCCCCTAATGGAAGTGGAAAACGTTCACTCCAGGTCCTTGGACACATTTCTGCCCAAACCTTCCTTCGAGGCCTCTCACGAACCCAGGGTCGTGGCCAGGCCCCCCCCACATCCATCCCCACTCCCAGCAGGCCCGGCCTGGCCACTTGTCTGTGCTCATGGAGTCCCCGCCTTCCTCGCTTGCTAATGGACCTGTGTCCCTCCAGAGGCCCCCTCCCAGCACACCTCCAGCGCCCACCTTATCCCACATCCCCCCGGCTGGTATTAGCCAGGCCCATGAAGGAGCATTCCCCATCATACAGGTATTTGATATTCCAAATAAAATCGGCAGCCCCCGTGAACCATCTCAGCTGCCGAAATGCCCACAGGAGTCGGGATTAGAAGCTCTACAGCACGTGCGAAATGAGGGGATTTTATTTAGTGTTTCGGATTCGTACAGGTCTGTGTGGTGGGGAGGGGCTGCCCAAACATGTATTTAAATCAAGTAACTTAATCCACAGTGTTCAAGGCTGAAACGCCCTAGGAAAAGGGTATTTGCATACACTAATCTCTTAACAGCCGCAAGGAAGGACGTGTGGGAGGAAGCCGGCGACCTGGCGTTGGAGGATCCCCGAGACATCCATCACCAGGCGGTGTTCCCCTCCTGCTCTCAGCTGTCTCCCAGCCACCCACCCGCCTGGCTGGCCAGACTGATGGACCGGGGCCTGCACCAGCCCTGAACTTCCGCGTGCCTGGTGCTTTTCTGCTGAAGCAACAAACGGACGAATGTGTGCACCGTAGAAACGATGCTGTAAACAAAAATGGGGGTTTAACGGCACAGCCCACTACTCCCCTTTTTCAACAGATACTGGCGGGCGAGAGAGAGGCCTGTGCTGGTTGGGGAGACACTAACAAGAGCCTGAGAGAACACGGGGCGGTGGTGGGAGGCGTGAGGACCCCCTGTGTCCTGGACATTCCTTCGGGAAACATCTCTGAGGAGGCTGGGAGTGGAAGGAAGCAGCCGAGGGAGAGGGGGTTCGGTGAGGGCTCGGCACAGGCCTGTGAGGCGGGAAGAGCTGGGGGGGAGTGACAGTGGCCACGGGCCTGGGGCGACGGATGGGTGGGCGCCAGGATAGCAGGCAGCGTTCCCGCCCCGGGGACCTTGGGGGTTTGCCTTTTTTCTGAGCACACCCAAGGGGCAGTGGTGATGGTTTGGGAGGCAGACACCTTTCCGGAGCAAGGACCGCCACTCTTCCCCAACCACGTGATAAAGTGAAGACATGTGAGGACCCCACCCCCAGACGGCAGCCATGCAGCCTAATCACTCACATGCACACTCACACATGTACACACGCTCACACAGGTCCACACACGCACACCTGTAGCCCGGAGGCACACCTGTACCCCAGAGGAGGGAGCCTCCAGCCTCGGCAAGAAGGCAGGTCAGTGGGAGGCCCAGCCTTTGCTGACCTTGACCATACCACAGGCCAGGTGGAGAGGCCGGTTTCCCTTCTCAGCAGCTCCAGGGAAGGAGCCAAAGACTAAGACCCACCCGCACCGTGCCAAGGGCTCGTCGGGGGGCGAGGCTCTGGGCTTCACTCCAGCAGGTCCCCCAGGGAAGAGGCGGCCGAGGCCTGTCCTCATTGCCCTCCATAGCAGCAGCAATATCAACAGCTGGCACTTCTTGGGAACTTGGGGTGGCCAAGTTCATTTCACTTCCTCTTGAGAGATGGCGAAACCTAGGAAGTGGCTTCCCCAAAGTCACCGAGCTCAGAAATGGTGGGGGCCGGATCCGAACCGCTGTCCCACCTTAGAGCCCAGCGGTGCCCCTTCACCAGGCATCCGACCCCTCCCTGCCCCACGGGGAACTGAAGCCCAGAAGGATCTCATTTACTCCAGGCCTCCTCCACTGGGAATTCCTGAGTGGGGCATTCTCCTTTGCACCAGGTTTTACTGAGTAACAAGCTGCAGAGGCAAGACTCACGGTAATAACACAGTTAGCCTGGGAGACGAGGTGGCTCCCAAGTGCACAGTGTTCTCACAACAAGTGCGCCACTCACAACCAAATCTTCGCCAAAGCAGCCCGAGCCTCTGCAGTTCACCTCACGCCAGGAGGGAAGCCCCGGGGTGGCACCGCTGGGCCTGGCTGGAGAAGGGCCTGCTGTTGGCTCCAGGCTGTGTGACCTGGGGCCAGGTACGCCCCTCTCTGAACCTCAGTGACCCCGTCAAAGGTGTAAATAACAATGGCTCCCCCCGCAGAGCTGCGGTGAGAGCTGACCTACAAAAACACTGTAAAGCTCAGTGTACGGTCGGTGATCAGGAGGTCAGAGCTGTCTTACAATAGTTAAAAAGTTCCTCTTGAATCAAATAGGCTGCATCTCAGTCTTCTCAGTAATTTGCACGGGTCTTCACGGAAATCGGCGAGAGTTCCACACACAGTTCTTCCGCCTGGCTCGGGGTCGGCCCCTCGGCTTGTCCGGTCAGTGGGTGTTTATTTATCTGGCCCCTGTGCCAGCTCAGGCTCCCTGCTGAGGGTGGGCACGCAGCACGAGGCCTAGACGGACAGACAGGAGTCCTGCCTGCAGGATTCCCGGTCTAGCTGTTGAGAGTGCCTGGCAAGGGGACGGAGACGGGTAGGGGGTAGCCAGATAAAATGCAGGATGCCAGGTCAGATTTGAACTTGGAATAAACAACCCATGTTTTAGTGTGAGTGTATCCCATTCAATGTGTGGGGTATACGTATACTCAAGTTATCTCCCATCTGAAATTCACATCTAACTGGGTGTGCTGTGTTTTTTTTTTTATTTTTATTGCTAAATCCGGCAACCCGACAGAGCAGGCTTTTCAGCTTTTCGCAGCGCGCCTGCACCTTCCCCAGAAGTCTCTCTCCTGAACAACCAGACCTGTGGGCTCAGGGGGAAGCAGAGGGACAACAAGCCCACGAGATGAGCACACTGGCCCCTTGCCTAGGTGACTTTGCAAGGCCTGCAGCGTGGGAAGGAAGAGAAAGCCACACTCTAGGAAAAGTGGGAGGAGGTAGGGGAACTGGGTGAGGCAAGGCAGAGGGACACGGGCTTCAGAGGAGAGAGCATAGGCCAGGAGGGAAGAGCAAGGCGGGCTTCATGGAGGAGGCAGAATTGAGTCCTGAAGCACAAGCACAAGGTAACTGGACAGAGAGGGGCTGCTGAGGGACCCCAGTTTGGGGAGGGGAGAGTCTCCCCTCCCAGTTACCCAGGCAGCAGACCCCGGCGGTATTGTCTCCCACCCCAGACGCCACCTCTCACAAAGGCTGTTGGCATGTGGGAGATACGCACATAGAAAGCCACGTGAAAGTACAAGACACAAAGCAGACGGCAAAGGTGGGGCTGCAGGCATTGACCTGGACCATCTGACCCGGCATACAGTCGGCGCTCAATAAATGTGCGAATGGCCCACTTGATGCCATGTAGGCCCAAGGGAGACCCCTGCAGAATGGAGAGGGGCAATGGGCATCAGATCCTGTGAAGGTGGAGTCCCTGGGTGCCAGGCCCACCCAGTGACCTTGAGTGACTGCTCCTTCCAGACTCCTGGGGGTCTTGCTGTCCCCAGTCCCCTCCCCACCACACCACACTCCCATCTCTCCATTCCTTCCCCTCCCAAATGACAAGGACTAGGTAACCAGAAGTGGCACCACAATCTCTAGTCCCCTCATTGGGTGAGGTGAAGTTGGGCCTATTCCCAACTGACTCACTGGCTGTGTGACCTTAGGCAGGTCACTTGCCTTCTCTGAGGCTCAGCTTCCTTGCCTATAAAATAAAGTCACATCAGCTCCCCACTTGGAGGGCCATGAAAACGGGGTGGGGGGTTCCCGGAAGTGCCCTCAGCAAAGACCCAGCACCAAGCGCCCACGTTCAGATTCGGTGCCACCCTGTGCCAGGCTGTTCTCTGGGCTCTGCGGGAGACAGATGGATATTTTCATGTTGCGTCCGTTTGCTTTTGTCTTGCTTCCTCCCCCCAAGGGCTGAGGCGGCTCCTGAGGGTGAGGGGAGCACGGTTGCTGCCCCTCGTCCCAGCCAGCACCCCAGCAGCCGTTCTCGCTGCGCGGTCCCGGGCCGGCAGCGTCAGCGCTGCCCAGCGTCTCTCCGTGAGCCAGACCCTCTCGGGCACAGCCTGCAACCCATGCTCTAACAAGGCCCCGCGAGTCCAAGGCACGTGCGGGACCCGGGGGAGCACAGGCCTCTACCCCCACCCCTCCCCGACTCCTAGCACTGGGTCTGTCTGTCCCCCGAAAGCCCCACCAGCTCGGCACAGAACACTGGACAGCCACCCCACGTGAGGCCTCTGTGCGCCAGCCCACAGTCTGGGGGCCGAGGCTCCTCAAAGTCTGGCCCCCAGGGCACCCGCACCAGGACCAGGGGGAGCTTAAGAAAATGTGAGCCCCTGGCTCCCACCCGGACCTACTGAGCCACTTCCTAAGGGGGGCCCAGGAATCTGCATTGACCTCCTCCCTCCCCACTCCTAAGGTGGCCAGCGGTCCCACAACGGGGCAGAAAGAAGGTGACGAGTGCAGAGAAGGCCAGGCCCTGGGGCAAGGGGAGGGAGGGGAACTCAGGCTTCCGCAGGGAAGGAGGGCTTCTGGAAGCTTCCCAGACTCACCACAAACAGCAGCTCCTGGCAGGAGGGGTCTGGGAGCCCTGGCTGTGGCAGTTCACCTGCAGGTGGACATCACTGGAGGGGCCAGAAATGCAGCAAGGATAAAAGTTTGTGAAAATGGTAGAAATGGTCCCTGCCCCATGGAACCCTGGAGAAGAAGGGGCTGGGCCAAGTGCAGCTGCGATCTGGGGACCTGAAGCTACGTGACCCCAGCCCAGGTCACCTGTCCCTCCACCCCTTGTGTAATTCCAATGCCTTTGCTTCTAAGCCTGTCCCTTCATTCAGGGACAGGTTAGTGGGCTTCAGAGACGCCAAGCCTCAGGACTTCGAGGGCAGGTAGCAGCCGGTGGGCGGCAGCTCCTGTGGCCCCTTTGGATGGAGGGTGGCATGGGCCCTGGCAGGCAGTCCACCATGCCCGGGGACACAGCAAGAGGGAGAGAACCCCTCATAGTCGCCCCTACCCCCCGCACCTAGGCCGTCTCAAGTTGGGACAGGCAGGGGAGAGGCCACCAGGAGACCCCCAGCCCCAGCCCCTGACCTATAGAGGAGGCTGCCCAAGGTCCCCAAGAGAATCGTGGGCTGGGAGCTCACGGAAAAGGGCGCAGGCAGGGGTGCGTGCTGCAGAGGAGGCCTGCCTGCAGAGAGAAAGTTCTAGAACAATGTGGCCCTACAGGCAGCCTTCCTGATGCGAGGCGGAACTTTTGGGGAAAGCTGCCTCAAAAGCCGAAGTGTCTTTGAGACTCTGCCTCCACCTTGGGTTCTGCTGTAAATGTGGAAGGGAGTGTCACGGGGCAGGCAGCCAGGGACAGGGCTGAGAGGGTGAGGAGGGGACCCGAGGGGGAGGTGGCGGGGCCCAAACCCCTCCTGCAAATGTGCCGCAGCCTCCGGCTCCCTTTCCATGGGGGCAAACTTACCAAAGGAATAAGGACTGCGTCTCCTGGGCAAGGAGTGACAGAGCAGAGCTGCACCTCACGGGCCCCTGTGGCCCTGGCCTCGGCCCAGCCCTTCCGGCACCGTTTTCACGTTCTGTTCTGTCTGTACCTTTCCCATTCTGTTATTTGCTTAATGTTTTTCTTTAAAGAGACCCACTGTTTTTACTAAATAAATGTATCCGTCAGGGATTTTACATGACTCCTGCAAGGGAAAAACTAAGACCCCTGCCATAAATAAAAGTAAACATAAATTACCGTTAAAATAAAACAGTGCTCTTCAGTTCTCTCTGGCCACGGCTGCCGGCCAGCAGGTCCTGGTTATAAAGGTGTGGGGAGTGTGAGCCTCCCCTCCAAACCCACTGGGGGGCCGGGAGGGATGGAGAACAGACTCCCCGCCGTGGGGCGTGGCTCTGTGTGGCTCCGGAAATCACCCCCGTCTGTGTCACCGGGGCTGCCCACCCCACACATGGGAAACCCCCGCCAGGCGGGACACCCACAGGCCGCTGAAGCAGGGGATGGGCTCCTGCAAGGTGGGGGCCAGGCCTCATGTAACGCTGGCAGGTCCTGTTCTCACCCCCTGACAAGCACCGCTGTGGTGCCGTTACAGACGCAGGGGCCCTGGGGCGCAGGCCTGGCCATGGTCTCCTCCGGGAGGGGGCAGACCACGGCCCTCCGCCCTTCGCCTCCTGCTTGGCCAGTCTGTTCTCTACAAACACCCCACATTTTTTCGGGGGCTCCCTCCACGGAGGTGCCTGCCCCACCCGGCACTTCTGGTTCAGCCTCGCCCCATGCAAAGCCCGCAGTGCCTGGGATATGAAGATGAAGTTTGTGTAGGTGACAGCAATTGCCATCAATGAATGTCACGTGCAGACAAATATTGGCAGGTGTTAAACGTGTAAGAACATTTCAAGGAAAGAAACTTAAAACTGAACATTTCTGTGCAGTAATTCACCTACTCTGTAGGTTGGAACAGATCCCTGCAGCTCTATTTCTGTTCGGACCCTAGCGCCATGTCACCGTCGGAAGAGGGAAGCAAGGCTGTGACAATCAGGGTAGCGCGTGCTGATGGGCACTGTGTCCCGCGCAGGCTCGGAGTCGGAATCCGCGTACCTGGACACGCAGACCCGGACAAGCGACCTCCCCTTCCTCAAAGCACAGGTGTGCGCCCAAGGGACCTACTCAGGCTCCGGCTCTCCCTGCAGGTCTCTGGCTTTCTGGAGCGTGGTTGGCAGAGCAGAGGTGGCGGGCCCAGTTTCCGCTCACTGGGCCACGCCCACAGGGTGCAGGAGGTGAAGGGAATGCCCCGGGAAGGTGACTGGGACAGAATGAGGAGATTCACAAGGGTTCCTGAGGACCTGGGGCACCCCCTTTGCTGAGGGGAGTTGGCCCCCAGAAGGAACAGCTGTTGAGGCTGCACGCCTGGTGCTGGCCAGAGCGGGGTCAGCGGGAGGCTGGGCTGGCCCCAGGGCAGGGCAAGAGCCTCCCGGGGAAGGTGCGGTCACCTGTCCCTCACTCGTTTACCAAAGGGGTACCATACATGACCTATGTTCGGGTCACTGCCATGGCCAAGTCCACAGCCCTGCCCCGGGGGTGCAGGGGCTCAGAACGTGTCAGCAGGGCAACAGAGAGGGGGTGGTGGGCCTGGTGGGCCAGCAAGGGCTTTGGATCCTCCTCCACCCGCAATGAAAGCCACTGGAGGGTTCTGAGCCAGCGAGAGGCGATTTGACTTGCATTTTAACAGGATGGTTTGGGCTTCCGTGTGGAGAAGGGACTGAAGGGGAAGGAGGGTGAGGAGGGTGGAGACAGCGAGTTCATGCAGGATCAGAGGCGGGGGCTGGCCTGGGGGTGGGTGGGGGGCACCCAGGAGACCTGGAGGGGGCCAGGTTCCAGGTGTGTTGGGACCACGTGGATGTGAGAGACGGGAGCCAAGGCCGACTCCAGGAGCTGGGACCTGAGAAAACAAAAGCACAGAGCTTCCATGTCCTGGGGGGCAGGCAGGTTGGTGCCCAGCAGGTGGGGGACACGGCTGGGGACCAGGCTAGGCGTGAGGAGCTATGAGCTGTCCCCTGGGAGGGGTCTGGGAGGCCGAGAGCTGTACTGTTAAGGAGAGAGAGTGGGGGGCTGACAGTGTGTGCCACAGAGACCAGAGTGTAACCCAGTGAGAAGAGAAGGAGCGGGGAGGAGAAGGGCAAAGAAAAGGGGTCAGAGATTGCAGGAGACGGAGAATTAGGGAGTCGAGGCCACAGAGGGAGTGTGTGGGCCGACGAGAGGCAGAACGTGCAGCGTCATAAACAGGAGGCTGGAGATGGAGGCCGCCGGGCGGGGAGGGCGGTCGGCACTGGCAAAGCCAAGGTCCAGGTGTCCCCACGGCAGTGGCAGTGAGGCAGGAGCTGAAATGTCTTTGGAGGAGAGGATTTCAGGAAACCGGGATGCGAGGGCGGTGAGGGCGAGTTAGGAGAGAGCCCAGAGCAGCCCTGCCCGCACAGGGCTTTCTGCCCTCCCGGGGGCGGGGCACTGGGGGGCGGGGCGACCACCCTCTGTCCCACGAAGCAAGTGCATCCCTTGACGGTAGCTTCTGGCAAAGGCCACCTTCAAAGTTTGGAGCTTTTTTTAATTGTGTGCTGCACACATAACACAAAATTTACCAGCTACAGCACTGTAAAGCGAACAGTTGAGTGCATTCACAGCGGTGTGCAGCCGCTTCGTAGGGCGTCTCCAGAGCTCTTTCCCTCTTCCCAACGGTCTCCGCGAAACAGCAGCGTCCCATCCTCCCCCGCCCTCACCCAGCCCCGGACAACCACCATTCTGCTGTCTCACTATGCAGCCGACGGTTCCAGGGACCTCAGAGAAGTGGACTCACGCAGTATTTGTGTAGCTACGGGTGTACAAGTATCTCTTCAAGACCCTGCTTTCAATTGTTTTGGCTGTACCCGCAGAGTGGCACGGGCGGGTCACGTGATCCCTCCACGTTCAGCTGGTGGCGGAAGCCCAGACCGTTCTCCCCAGCAGCTGCCCCGCTTTACCGCCCAGCAGCGCTCCATAAGGCTCCGATCTCCCCACATGCTCGCCAGCACGTGTGATTCCCTCTTTATTTAGTGCTAGTTCGTCGCCCATCCTCGTCTTTGGTAAGGCGAAGAAGGCAAGGGGTGCGGGAAGGGGCAGCTTGAGAAGAGCAAGAAACCTGCAAGCTAGGTGGCGGGGGGTGGGGGTTGGGGGCAGGAACAGCAAGTGACAAGTGTGGCCGAGGTGCAGGCGTGTCCTCAGAGACAGACTGGAACTGTAGCTGGTGAGAGGGACCCTGGAGAGCCTCGGATGCCCTGGGAGGAACCTGGGTGTCACTCAAGAGGGGGAGGGGGAGGGGCTCCTGCAGGGCTCTGAGTGGAGTGATGGGACCAGGGCCTGGAGCACAGATCCATCCTTGGGTGCGGCAGCAGGGGCCTCAGGGAAGAGGTGGGATGGGAAGTCAGACATGAGAGGTGGAGACCAGGAAGGGAAGAAAGGACACCGCTGAGGGGTGCCCGCCACCACCAGCTCTAACTGCAGGGAAGCCCCGCACGGGGGCCACCCCAGGGCAAGCTCGCCCTCTGCCTCCATCCCCTCAGCTTACCTGGTCGGGTGGGTACCCAGCTGCCCCAGTTTCCAGATGAGAAGACTGGGTCTCCGAGAGCCTAAGTAACTTGCCCAAGGTCTCAGCGCCAGTAAATAGCAGGTCTGGGCCTCAGATTCCAGTCTGTTTCCCGTGACCCCGCAGCATTTATCGGACGCCTGCTGTTCACCAGGCCCCACGCTGCCAAAGTCGTTGCTCTGAACAGCGACTGCACACCAGCTGCAATGTGGCCGCCCTCCGAGCTGCTGTAGGACCTGGTGCATGAAGGTGATTCGCCAGGGCGTGAAGAACCCGGAGAGCGACTGGAAACTGGCTAAACCATGAGCGCTACTGCAGTGGGCGCAGGTACACTCACCCCACGCAGAGTCTGC
>CM052540.1:4638099-4753684 GCA_028533065.1 Trachops cirrhosus
CCAGCCTCGATGCGCCTGTCAACAAAATGGGAAGGTGGGCCTGAACTCTGACAGGACCCCGAGTTCCTGGAAGCAGACACAGAGCTGAGCACCCCCAGGAGCAGGGGCAGAAAGAAAGTTTCGGTGCCGAGAGCTGGGGGCCAGAAAACCGGGTCCGGGCACTGCTGCCGCGGGGCCAGGGACCCACACAGCATTCTCACCACTCTGAGCGGAAGTTTCGTGTGAAACAGTGAGGACGGTGCCTGCTGACCTCCCGCGCAGTATGGTGGAGAATGAGAAATGAGGAAATGGATTCTCAAAAACTTGCTCGTTTCCAGGTAAGCGGGAGAGATCAGTGGATGCGGAAACAGATGGCACGCTGTGCTGGGAGAGACCTGGCTCCTCCCTCCCGGCTTCCCCAGGGTCCAGCATCCCGCCCGGGACACGCCTCCGCCAGCCAGGGGCATCCAGTAGCCGGAATGTTTCTTTCACTCGTATGAAGAAGTGGAAATGCATTCATTCATCCACTCCTCGGTTCCTTCATTCATTTGTTCATTCAACAAAGTTTTCTGTGGGTCTGCTGTGTGCCAGGTGCGCTGCTAGGTAGTGGGGTTACCGCGGAGAACAAACCACGGCCCCTGCCCTGAATGAAGTCATCTGGCTGGGAGACAGACGGTAAAGAGATAAACATGCAAACAAACACGTGTCTGCGAGTATCTATCCATGAATGCCCAGAGAGGAAAATGCAGGCGCTGTGAGAATGAAGGAAATGAAAAATGAGTCCGGGGGAGAGAGCAGGCAGGGCGGGCCTCCCTGAGGAAGTGATGTTTCAGAGGCACCTAAGGGTGGGGCGGGAGTCGGCCTGGCGAGGAGGGGAGGAAGGTGTTCTGGGCAAAGGGGACAGTGTGCCTTGAGGCTTCAGGCATTCTTTGAAGGAGAGGTTCTGTGCGGCCCAGAGTCCAGCAAGGGGAGCAGGGGCTGGCTGAGGGTCTTGACTTTGGAAAAGGGCCATGAAATAGTTTCCCGGATTTGCAGTGAAACACACACCCTGTCTTTCCATGCTGTCCCCTTGGCTCGGCTCATACTCATTCCAGTCCCACCTGCCTTTTTCCTTTTCCAGTCTGAGGGCACTGGGTGATGAGGAATCAGACAAGGGTCACCACCGCTCAGTGCGCTCCACTGTGACAGAAAAGGAGACACACCCCCACGAAAGACTCTTGACACCAGGGTTAGAATTAGGGTTGGGTTTGGGTTTGCGTTTGGGGTGAGGCTTGGACTTGGGGCTATGGTTAAGCTCGGAGTTAGATGCCGAGTTTTGGGTAGGGTTGGGTTTGGGGCTCTAGTTGGGTTTGGCATTAGATGTTGAGTTTTCAGTTAGGGTTGGGTTTTGGTTAGGGGGAGGGCGGTATTGGGTTCGGGCTAGGATAAGGTTGAGGTTAGATCAGGGTTCCTGTCGGGTCCAAGATTAGGGTTGGCACTGGAGTTAGGGTTTGGACTGTAGACTCAAGCTCCATGAAATATACACTGGCACCCAACGGACTGTCTGGGACAGCGTAGGTGCCTAGTGAATATTTTTAATGAATTAATTTGTAGTTTATTGTGAACCCGAAAGACAAAGTAGCCAGACAGCGTCATTTCCCTGGACATTCTGGTTATTTGTCTGTGTTTTGCTAAGTGTGAACAGACTGGTGAGACTCACCAGGCACTAATTTTACATTCTTCTCTTTAAGACTGCACTGAAATCATTCCACGTAAGGAACAAGAGGAAAGCAGTCTGTGCGTGTTTGAGCCGGCGACCAAGAGAGGGGGAACAAGGAGTCCAGGACACCCGAGCCTGGGAAACAGCCGGGGTGCGGGGGTGGAGGCGGGTTCCAGGAGAAGTCACAGCTAGGCCAGTGGGGAGGTGAACAGAACTAGATCCTGGAAGGTGAGGCTTAGATGAGGAATTGGAGAAGAAAAAGGAAAAGAGATGACCAATAAAGCTAAAAAAGGTGGGCAGACCACAGATGACGGGAGGCCTTGTAAGCCGTACAAATGCAACCCTAGTGACTCATGGGACCCGTGCAGCCCCAACCCAACAGAGTCTCATTAAAAGAAGCTTTGATCTTGACTGGTATGTCTCAGTTGGTTAGACCATCATCCCATAAACCGAAAGGTCGAGGGTTCGATTCCTGGTCAGGGCACTTACCTAGGTCACTGGTTCATCAGAGCGATGCTTCTCTCTTGCATCAGTGTTTCTCTCTCTGTCTCTCTCCTTCCCTTCCCGTCTCTCTCAAACCAATGAGCATGTCCTTGGGTGAGGATTTTTTTTTTAAAAAAAGCAAGCTTGGGACAGCAACCACAAATTATTTATGGGAATTTCCAATATTGTTTTATCTTGCAAAGCGTATTCAGGAGGATCCAATCGCTGACTTTCAGCCACACTCCTCGACGTCCTGACCTCTCGCTCCAGGGCCCTGGACTCATGTCTGCCACAGAAGCCCTTGCTCGCTGCCCCACCCGTGGCTTTCCCGCCCGCTCTCCGCTCACCCGGTTCTTCATCCTACAGCCCAAGGCAGCCTCAGGGCCTCCGGTTCTGTTTCCTCTCTGTTCTCCCCAGAAGAACAGCCTGGAACTGACTGAGCAAGGGCAGACCCCTGCCCCTCTGCCCCGCCCCGCCACCCTGCCGCACCCTGGAACCAGACCTTGAAAGACAGGGTTCTCCGCAGAGGGCGGAAGGAAGGGCTGAACGGGCAAGGTCAAGATTCTCATCCAGGTGAGTGGGGAACGTTCCGTGACTTGTCCACTCGTGTCGGTCACAGTATGAAGATTTCACCATCTCCAGGGGACAGTGGGCAGCCAGGGGACAGGGGTTGCAGCTGTCAGATCTTTGAGCTCCTTGGAGGCAGGACTCCGTGTTTTGTGATCGGCACCCAGAGATCCCGGTTAAATATGGGATGAGTGGCAGGCAGGGATGAGTGAATGAATGGATGGATGGACTCGTGGATGGAAGGCCGGTTACCGAACTCCATGAACGTTCTGGATTTCCACGCAGGCCTCAAGGACCCCAGGACAATTACACGCTCACCGCAGCCTCTCCCTCCGTCCTTGTTCCTCACTTTGGAGCCTGCTGCTCACAGACCTGTCAACGGTGACCTCCAGGCTCCTGGGTGGGGGGCGGGAGGGGGGCGGCAGGCTCCTCCACCCCCATGGCAGAGCAATCTGGCCGGCCTCCACCAGCGTGCTGGGAATGGCCCGCGCTCCCCTGGGCAAGCCCGCGGCGCACGGGAACCCTCCCAGTGCTCTTGGCTCTGGCGGTAATTTTGGTCTCCAGCAGCACATAAAAATAGCTCCAAGGACATGCAGGGGGCAGGAGGGGGAGACCGGGTCCCCCACTTCCAGAAGATCTAGAGACACACGACGGCCAGCTCTCCCTCTGCCAGGGCCCGCTGCCGCCCTAGGACTCCGGATTTGAGCCCGGGCCTGTCTCACAGCCACCGGCCCAAACTCAGACAGCTCCTCGCTCAGCGGCCCCCGCCACCCTGCTTTGGGCAAAAAGAGGCAGATGTGGAAGTCCCGTGGGCAAATGTCTAAGACCCGCCCACTGCCCACTCCCAGCGCCGCTCCTTCGGGGCCCCTGCGTGGTGAAGGACCGAAGGCTGCCTTCCGGACTGGAGCCCCAGGAGGCTGCAGGGCAGGGCACAGTGGGGAGGGGGCTGTCCAACATGGGGTTCCCAGTGCTCTGATCCCCCCAAACAGTGGTGATACAGATGTGTATCCTAAACCGGGCCTTGCAGAGCCCAACCCCAGGGCCAGATGGGACCCCAGCAGCAGGAAACACCCCCAGGCGGGGCAGGGGGAGGGAGGGGAAGAAGCACTTCAGTAACAGGCTGACTATGAGCATAGGCCTCACACGAGCACCTCCCAGAATCCTACACCCCCACGGGGGACTTATCACCAGTTGTCCCCATCATACAGATAAGCAAATCGAGGTTCGGAGCGGGAAATGACGCAGCACACGGCGTGCAGGGCACCCAGCCAGCAGGGGCAGGGCTGGGATTTGAACCCAGGGGGCCTCAGGGGCCTGTGCTCCCCGCCTCTGCACTGAGAGATGGGCTGAAGGTGGGGTCCATTTCCCTCCCTGCCTCCCAAAGGCCCCAAAATAGACCGGCCCGGCCCAGGGCGGGGCCCTCAGGAGCTTGGTGCCCAGCAGGGTCTGTTTCTGGCCGCAGCCCTGGGCCGGCCACAAGCGGCCTTCTGTGGTGGCCTCGGCCACAGCCCACAGCCCAGGCTGAGGCCCTGGCCCGCCCTCCAAAGGGCCCATTGTCCGGCTGCCTGGGCCCGCCGAGCCTGGCTCCTGGACATCCGGCCTCGGGGGCAGAGGGCGACCTCAGGCAGGGTGGACTGAGGGGCCTGTGTGAGAACTGCAGCCGGCTCAAAGGACATCCCAGAGTCCACCGAGCCTGCTCGAGAAAGAAAACACACTCCACCTCGGGTCAGGCCTCAAGCTCACCTTGGACAGGCCCCCAGGTGACACAGAAACACAGGTACACACTCCAGAGGTGACAAAGGCTGAGGACAGGGGCCCCAGGGAAGCAGGGGTTGAGAGCCAGGGTTTAGAGCGGCTGGGTTGGGGCTCTGATGCTGACTCCTTCAGTGCCGCCTGTAAGACCTGGGCGGTTTGTGCCGCCTCCCCGAGCCTCAGTCTCCTCATCTGCAAAATGGGACAGACGCCACCCCACCTCACAGGTGAGCAAACCTGGCTTCAGAGAAGTGGCTTGCCTGAGGCCACCCAGGCAGGGTTTTTTTTTAACATTAAAAAGGTTTATTAGGAACAGTTTCAAACCCACCCAAAAGTAAATACGTTATAATAAATTCCCATCACCCATCATTCAAATCAATAATCCCGGAGGTTTTGCCACACCTGTGTCATCGATCCCTTTGGGTTCCTTTGTTGTCGTTGCCACCGAAGCGAATGTGACGCCAGCCCTGGCCGTGTCATTTCCTGCCGCACGGTTCAGCGTCCCTCCGGGTACCCAGACGAGTGCGCTCTGTAAGCACAGTGCCGTCCTCACTCCGGGCCACATTAGCAGCAGCCCCTGCCCCACTCTGCACGCCCAGCGCGGGGCTGGCTTTCCCGCTGCAGCCCCAGCGCCGTCTCCTGGGCACGTGTTTGAATGGGGACCCAGCTGAGATCTCCCCGTGGCATTCGGTGGTTCTGTCCGCTTGCCTTTTAAAGAAGTTTATTTTCATGCCATCTGACTTATGGAAGAAACGGAGTCAGCTGTCCTGTTCCATGTCCCGTCCTGGCTTTGTCTGTTTGCTTCCTCGCGCTGTCGTTTAGCTGTTTCTCTATCCCTGTGTTTCCTGTGAATGAGAAAACGAGTCCCTTCCTTGTAAAATGACTGTTTTATTGAGATGTAAGTCACACACCACAAAATTCACCCTTTCCGAGTGTGCGATCGGATGGTTTTTAGTCCACAGACTTGTGCGACTTTCCCACCATCCACCGTTTTTCACCGCCTCAGAAGGAAGCCCCGCCTCCGTCAGCCCTGCTTCTGCCCTGCCCCCAGCCCCTGGCAACCACCAATCCACTTTCTGTCTCTGTGCACGTGCCTGTTCTGGACATTTCGTGTAAATGGAGTCATAAAGGGTGTGGCCTTTTGTGACGGGCTGCTTTTACTTAGCATACTGTTTTTAAGGTTCATCCGTGTGGGCATCAGGACTTCGCTCCTTTAGATTGCCAAGCCAAATTCTGTCTCATGAATGCACCGTCTTTTGTTTATCCATGACAGACATGGAGACTGTTTCCACTTTTTGGCTCTCAGGGCTAAGGGTCAAGTGTCCAAGTGTTTGTGTGAATCTGTTTTCAATCCTCGTGGGTAGTTTCCTAGGAGCAGAATTGCTGGGTCATACATAACTGCATGTTTAACATTTCAAGGAAGCACCAAAATGTTTTCCAAAGTAACTGTACCATTTTACAATCCCACCAGCATGGTATGAGTGTTCCGCTTTCTCTGCCTCCTTGTCAACACTTGTTATTGTCCACCTTTATTTTTTTGGCCATCCTCGTGGGGATGAAATGAGATCTCGTTGTGGTTTTGATTTACATTTCCCTGATGACTAGTGGTGTTCAACATCTTCTCATATGCTTGTTTCAGTTTGTATCTCTTTTTTGGGCACATGACTATTCAAATCCTTTGCCCACTTTTCCATGGGATTATTTGTCTGTTATCATTGAGTTACAAGAGTTCTCTATATACTCCGGATACAAATCCCTTATCAGATATGCGATTTACAAAATCCGTCTCCCACTCTGCGGGTTGTCTTTCCACTTTCTTGGTGTCCTGTAAAGCACAACGCTTTACATTTCGACGAGGCCCCATTTATTTATTTATTCTTTTGTCCCTGTGTTTTTAGTGTCATAGGTCTAACCCGAGGTCACAGAAATCTACTCCTATCTTTTACTCTAGGAGGCCTGTAGGTTTAGTTCTCACACTTAAGTCTGATTCTTTTCAAGTTCACTTTTGTGTGTGGTGTGAGGCAGGGATCCCGCTTCATTCTTTTGATGTGTCTATCCAGGCGTCCACTCCATTTGTTGAAAAGACTATTTTTTCCCCATTGCATGGTCTTGGCACTCTTGTCCAAAATCAATTTAACATAAATGTATGGGTTTATTTCTGGATTCCTAATTTTATTCCTTCAATCTAGTTTGTCCCTATGCCGGTGCCGCACACTCTTAATTCCTGTAGAGCATAGTAAGTTTTGAAATCAGAAGGTATGAGGTCTCCAGTTTTGTTCTTCTTTTTCAAGACCAATTGGCTGTTCAGAGTCTCACATTTCTGTATAAATTTTAGGGTCAGTATGTCAATTTCTGCAAAAGCACCAACTGGAATTGTGATAGGGATGTCACTAAATCTATAGATCACTTATAGATTTGGTTGGTATTGCCATTGTAACAATATTGTCTTTTCACCCATGCATGTTAGTTAGAAATGTTTATCTATTTGGTTAGGTCTTCTTTTAATTTCTTTCAACAGTACTTCATAGTTTTCACTATATAAATCTTGCAGTTGTTTTATTAAGTTTATTCTTACATATCATGCTCTTTGGATGCAAATGTAAACAGAATTATTTCCTTAATTTCATTTTCAGAGTGTTCATTGCTAGTATGTCCTGCACCCTTGCTCGATTACACATTCTACTTCTTAGTGGATTCCTTACAGTTTTCAATGCACAAGACCACGTCATCTGCTAATAGACGTAGTTTTACTTTTTCCTTTCTAAATGACTTTTATTTCTTTTTCTTGCCCAGTTGCCCTGGCTACGGCCTCCAGTACTGCACTGAACAGGAGTGGTGGGGGCGGGCAGCCCTGTCTCGTTCCTGACCTTAGAGGGAAAGCTTTCAGTCTTCCACCACTAGCACCACTAAGCAGGGAGTTAGCTGTGCGCTTTACACGGATGCACACGGGCAGACTTTGCATCCAGGCTGAGGGACGCCAGAGCCCTGACTTCCTTGCCAGCCTAGGAGGTTAGAGCGGTGGCCTGGGCAGGGACGCTGCCGGGAGGAGGATCAAAGAGCTGTCCAAACTCAAGATGGGCTTGGAAGGTCTGGATGATTTGGGATGAGTTGGCTCCATCCGGAAGTACCAAGCCCCACTGCTGGCCAGCTCCGGCCCCATCATCCCTGTGGCCACAGACAGCCCTCGACCGGGCAGAACAAGTGTGAGAAGCTCAGCGTTGTACCCCCTGAGGCCCCGGCTTTGCTCAGTTCCCTTGCCACCTGCTCCGCCCAGCCTTTCGCCCTGCTCTGAGGCAGATGCCCTTGGGAAAGGAAAGAGGGAACAGCTGACAGGAGCACTGGGAGGAGCGAGGGGATGGACGGAAAGGAGTCAGCCCGGTGGAGGGTTCAAGAGCACAGACCTGGCAGCTGGACTTCGGGGTCCAAGCCTGCCCCTCCCCTACACTGTGGAGCGACAGGATGACCCCGGACAAGTCACTTCAGCTCCCCGAGTGTGAGTTTTCTGACCGTCAAATCGGGATAAGGACAGAGCCCACTACCTAGGGCCACTGTGAGGACGACAGTAAGACTCGTGAGGGGCGCAGCACGGCATACAGCGTATTCTTGGTGCGCCATAAAGCCCGGCGACTGCTGCCTTTGCTGTTGTCACGGTCACTCTGACTGCCATTTCTACCGCTGCTGCCGGCACGGTGGTGGCTGTCCAGCGTCCCCACGGGAGAAAGAACCTTTCTGAATGCTAAGCCTTTGTTTGGTGACTCCCAGTGGCCCCAGAACTCCTGAGTTCCTGTTCACGCTGCACCCCACGGGGGACCCAGCGTGGGAGAGGGAGCCCCCACTGCTTTCTCCACCAGATTGATTGCCTTTTCCGCTCAGAAGGCACCCAATGACCCCGGTGGGGCCCATGCGAGGCATTCCAAAGGTGTTGCCTCATGAAATGCTCACCGCATAAGGAAAAAACGATCATTGTTGTCCCCATTTCACAGAAAAGGAGGATCAGAGAAGTGTGTTAATCACCTAAGGCCCCATGGCTTATAAGAGATGGAGGCGGGATTTGAACCTGGGTCATTGCTCTCACCTACTGGGCTGCACACCTCTCTCCAGCCACCAGCCAAGCTGGAAAATTCAAGAGGCCACCTTGGGACAAGGAGTGGGGGGCCTCCCTGGGGCCTCGCAGAGCCACGCTGCAGCACGGATACCGCGTGGGGCCTTCAGGGTCTACGTCCTGACCCCTGCTCCCACAGGGTCCCCGCCCAGGCTGGGGGGCCATCCGGGGACCTCTGGGGCCCACACTGTTCTGTAGCCGCCCCAAGAGCCCTGGAGCTGCCCCGCCCTTCAACTGACTTGCAGCCAAAACACAGACTTTAACCTCCCTTATGCTAAACTCCTTCTGCAGTTGTGGATGCCAGGGAAATCTGAAATCTTTGGGAATCTCAATTCCGCCCAGAGAGCCGGCGCCTCTCCCAGCTCCGGGCCCTGCAGAGCTGGCACAGCCCCCCACCCAGCCCCTCTTCCCCTCTGCTTGTGCTGAAGGCCACTCTCCTTTCTGGGCTGGTCCTTCACTGCTTGTTTTTCACCCACCAAGGCACTCACCTCTGAGGCTGGGGGTGGCCGTTCCTAGGCAACAGACACAATGGCTGAGCACAGGGACTCTAACCCTATTCCTCTGTCTTGTAAACCTCGTATCCCAGCATGCAGCAGACTGACCGCCTAGCTGTGTGCTGGGTGCGGTGAGGACTGGGACACCGGTGGGTGACGCGAGCCACCGTGTGAGCTGCGTGCCCAGGGCTTGCGGGCGCTGTTGCCCTGAAAGCTCAGACCGCCCCCACGGAGTACATTGTATCGCTACTTCGTGTACAAAATGTGTTTCTTTATCCAAAAAAATAGTACCGAGCCTCTGCTGGGGGCCTGGCCCTGCAAGGGGGCAAATGCACAAGGATGCACAAGGATCCCGGGTCCCTGCCTCCTGGGAAGACTCTCTCAGTAGGAGAGGCAGACACTGAAGAAGAGAAGAAAGACGAGGAAGAGGGGACAGGATCAGAGATGTAGAAAACACTGTGGGTGACAACACGGAAGAGCAAGTAACAAGAGGGACATTAGGTACATTGATCATGGTGGGCGCCTGACGGACCAGGAGCCAGCCATGCAGAGCGCATGGAAAAGCATTTCAGGGAGTGGAACCACCAGCACGCAGCCCTGAGGTGGGGGCTGGACAACAGGCCGGCGTGGCTGGGGGGCTGTGATCAGGGCTGTGGGTCAGGGCAATGAGGCCAGGAGGGGGGGCCAGATGATGCAGGTTGGGGCGCCCGGGCTGAAAGCAGCAAGGGGACAGAGGCCACTGGGGGGCTAAGCAGAGGCATGACACGCTCCGTTGTCTGTATGAGGGGGTGATGGCGATGACTCTTCTAGATGGTGGCCACAAGGACAGAGAGTGATGTGGACCAATGTGGACAGAACCCACAGGCTGCGGTTTGAAAGGCCGGGGAGAGGACAGGAGAGGAAGCAGAGACGGCCCCAGGCGTGGGTCCGAGTGAGAGCCGAATCTTAGAACAAACTTCTCGGCTCCGGTGGTCCCTGTGCACCCCTGATAGAGACGATGGTGAGTCAGCCGGAGAGGCAGGCAAACCCTGCCCTGGCCCGCTCTTTCCCGCTGCCACCCCCCCCCCGGGCAGGGGAGGTGGGCAGGAAACACGGCTTCTGCCTACCCACTAGCTGCATGACCTTGAAGGGTCGTAGTCCTTCACCAACGAGGGTCAGTTAAATGGCCAGCCCCACCCTGTGTCCTCCGTAAGCGAGACCACGTCTGAGAAGGTAGAGGAAGCATTTAATCTATTTTAAAGCACTTTGCGACGTGCAGGAATGTTACCGTTGTCCTCCAGACCCCAGCAGGAAGCTGCTTCTCCGTCACACGTCATGCCCAAGCACTTACTCACGGCCTTCCGGGGACCGTTGGGATCCTCCCGGTGCCCGCTGAGGCCTCAATCACGGTCTCGTCTCTCGGAAGGGGAACTGAGGCACGGTCACAACGTGGCCAGCCCGAAGCCTCACCAAAATCAGGGTGGGAGTAAGCCCCCAGGCAGCACCCCCGGCGGACACCTCGCCCAGGGTCCCACGTGGCCTGTGGCGTCTCATCCCCACAAGCATCCGGCCCCGAAGGTTTTATAGCCATTAGCTGTTTTATGGGAAGGTGGGCCTTTGGCAGCTGTCCACGGCCCTCGGGTGAGACGCAGAAAGAAGCAGGTGGCCCAGCCCAGGTTTATTCAAACAGAAGTCATTCACTCACTCAGCTCCCGCAGCGCCAGGCGTGGACCAGGCACATTCTGGGCACCGCTGAGCCCAACACACAAACTGCTGCCCTCCCGGGGCCCCCACCCTCGTGGGGAGACGACGAGCGAGGAAAACGTTAGATGCCGAGGAGGACAAGCTGCAGACCTTCTCGTTCCGAGCACCACGCCGTGGGGACAGGAACAGTCAATGCTTCGCAGCTGCCGCCACTAAGAGATCGGGGTCATCTGCATCTACTGCCCCAGCCCCCCTCTTGCCATGACTGTCTGGGACCCCAAGACAGGCGGAGCAACCAAGGCAGCCCGGAACGCTCAGGGACCTGATCCAAAATGCGCAGCCGGGTGGGGCAGGCCGTGGGCACCACAGGGGAGGGGCTCGGAGTTCTCCCACAAGCCCCGGGCCGTGCCTCCCTCCTCTGGAGTAAGCATGTGATTAAGTAATTTTATTATTAAAGTCCCACATGATCAGACACCCGGGCTACACTTTGAGCGAAATTAATTCCAAGGTTCAGCCAAGTCCCTGGGTGCTTTCCTTCCTGGGAAGCTGCTGGGGAGGAAATGAGGTCTGTGTGCCCCTGACGCCCCGAGGACCAGGCCCCCCGTGTCGGTGCTGCTGGAGGCCAGGGGCTGGGCAGGGGCTCCGCCGGTCATCGCTCGCCCCTAAATCTCCGCCACCTCCGTGGACGCTGGGTGTCCCCACCTGGGAGCCCCAAATGCACCTCAGCCAAAACCAGGTTCCCCGTTGTCCTGCTCTCCTGTGTCCCCCGTCGGACAGGATCCTCCTCCAGGGCCCTCGCTCTGCCGGCGACTCCATTGTCCTCTCCGCTGCACTCCCAGAGCCTCCAGGCCTCCGTGCCCCACAGCACCTCACATCCGCCTGTTCCTAGGTCCAAGCGACACCTCGACACCTCGATACCTCCCAAATGTCTCCCTTGGTTTCCATGTCTACAGCCTCCTTCTCAACCCCGGCCTCATCAGATGCTGTCCTTTCCTGGCTGCACTCTTCCCGCCTGCCCCCAACCCTGGCCCGAAATGATCCCCCTCCCACCCAGCATGCCAGATCCCAAGCTGGGCTCCAGGGAGACCACAGCTCGGGCCCTCAGAAGGGGAGGCCCTGCTCTGCGACCTCGGGGGAGGGGTCTCCAGGAGGGGGAGGGCCTGCCCGTGCAGGGGTTCTGTGGAGCGGCGGGGCTCTCAGACTATGAAGCTTGAGCCAAGGGAAGCCAGCTTAGCTGTGTGACCTTAGGCAGTCTCTGTCCCTCTCTGATCTCAGATCTCCTTGTCTCTAAAATGATCAGCCCGCCCTGCCGCTGGTGACTGAGACCTGGTATGAGAATGAAAGAGAAGCACTTTCATCTATATTTTAAAGCGCTTCACAGTATTTGGGAATGCCGCCGTCACCCTCACGAATCCCGGCAGGAAAATGTGCTCCTTTGCCACACACCCCACCCGAGTCCCGCCACCCTCCTCCAAGAAACAGCCGGGGAGCGGGAGGTGGGAAACAGCACAAGCAGCTCTTATAAGAGCTCTCGTTCTGCTGAGTCTGGGACATACGGGGACACCTGAAGGTCTCTCTGTTTTGTTCCCAGCACTGAGCCCTGCACACAGGAGGTGCTCAATCAATGCTCCAAATGAATGATGCTCACCAGCATCATTCCTCCACCAGCTGCTCCTCGAACTGCTGAGGGCGATGCCCACAGAGGTCTGCATGGACCAGGGTGGTCAGTGCGCACTCTCCTGAGGAGGCGGAGCCTGGCCTTGCGGGACAGGATGGATGTGAGGAGTCAGTGGAAGGGAAGGGACATGCTGGATAAAGGGGCACAGTGTCGGCAAAGGCAGAGGGGCAGGAAGGGACACAGAGGGTGGGACAGGGAATACGGAAAGACAGCAGAGAGAATCTAGTCAGAACGCCCCATCTGCCTAGCCCCCACCTGTGCTCTGAAATAAATAATACAGCTTCTCCTATTTTACAGATGGGTAGACTGAGGCAGTAAATGGTTAAATTGTTTCCTCGAGGTCCCATTCGGGGGGTCCAACCCAAGTCAGAGCTCTGGGGTGTCACTGCTAGACAGAACACCTCCTTGCCTGGCTGTCTCTTAGCAGCTGGTTTGGGATTTGTGTGCAGAGGAATGAACTTTACATGGAATAAGGTTTTCTGGGGTTCGAATTAAAACTGGCCCCCCCGACACATTCTCCTATTCCTGGGACCTCCAGCCCCCGTTCTTGATTTAGGGTCAGGGAGAAGGCATGAGCCTCAGGGAAGAGTGTTCTAGAAGGAGCCCGGAGCTGTTCTGTGCAATGGGCTGGCAGGGGGTGGGGAGATGAGGAAGGGACAGCCCTTCTGGCCAGGCATTGCCAGCTCAGTTGGGGGGCAGAGGATGGGTTCCCAAAGTGCCAGAACAAGTGACAATGTCAGTGCAGATGTGAGAAGAGCCATTCATCCATCATCCTCCCAGCCATCCACCCATCCATCCATCCATCCATTCATCCATCCATCACCCATCCACCATCCATCATCCATCCATTCATCCATCCATCCATCCATCCAACCACTCATTCAACAAATTCTGACTGAGCCCAGAGTCTAGTGGAGTGACCACCAGGGAAGCAGGTAATTACAGTCCCATGTAGCCAGTGTCATCATAGGAGATTTCCAGGGCACTGTGGGAGCCCAGAATAGGCACCCAACCTAGCAAGAGGTTGGGCGGGGCGGGGGGAGGGGGGTTGCGGGCAGTCAGGGAAAGCTTCCTGGAAGACATGGTGTCTGACTTGAGCCTTAGAGGGCAAGCAGGACCTCGCCAGACCCAGAGGTGGGGGAAAGCACCTCAGCCTGAAGGAACCAAACAGCCAGGGTGAGTGGTCTTTAGGGACAGGAACAGCTCATTGTGGTTGAAGCAGAAAGCATGGGGGGAGGGAGGTGGGTGCATTCTCAGAGAAGGGTGGCTGGGGCCAGACTTGCCGGGACCTTGAGAAACACCATCCACAGTGGGATACAGATCCTACTCTCGGAATGCAGTGGAGTTCGTGGAGACCTCTAAATGGAAGAGAGATAAAGGTGGGCTGAGTTATTCTGAACAGGCTTCTAGCTAAAGATAACTTATAAAGTTGAAATATCTATGTCTAATGTAAAGATACAGATATATTTGCAAAAGCATTAAAAGTTGACAAGAGAGGAAGGGATTTCCAAATCAAAACAAAAGGGAAAAGAGGACCTCGGAGAAGGGAACACCTGTGGGGGCCTCTGTACCTGAGGAGCTGAACGAGCTCAGAGGAGTCTCCCCCCGCCAGCTGCAAAGAAGGAAGGGGCAGAAACGGAAGCTCATAGCTCAGTCTGACAGGAGATCTTCCCACAATTAGCTGGGATGCCAAGGGCTGCACCCTTGGGGAGAGGGCGCTCAGAAGTGGACCAGCCCTTCTGAGGAATCACAGCTGGGACTGACCGACTCCGGTCCTTCAGGGAACCTCAGGCTCGGGTGAAGGTGGAGCTGGAAAGGCAGTCCATCCCAGTGGGCGGCCGATGCAACCGAACTCCTCTCCGGAGGAGGTAACTTCATCCATGCCTTAACTTATTCCTGCACTTGACTTTTCAAATACTATGGCCAATGCATGAAGAAAACGAGGCCCACAAAGAAATAAGACACTGTGAGGAAAAACAACTACAATGACAACAACAACAAAAAACAAAACAAAAAAAAAACAAAACACCAGAGTCTTCCGGTCAAGATGGCGACGTAGGCAGACACGGCTCACCTCTTTGCACAACCACATCAAAATTACAACTAAAATATAGAACAAGCATCACTCAGGAACATTAGAAATTGAGTTGAATGGAAGTCTGACAACTATGGGATTGAAGAAACCACATCCATCCAGACTGGTAGGAGGGGTATGGATACTAAACGGGCTGACCCCATAACTACATGGATAAAAATTCGGGAGGGATATCTCAGGACCAAGGAGTCCCAGACCCATACCAGGCCCCCCAGCCAAGGATTCCAGTGCCAGGCAGATAAGTCCCCAAAATTCTAGCTGCAGAAACCAGTGGGGATTGAGTCAGTAGAAGAAACTGGTAGTGCCCCAAGCAGTTCGTCTTGGGGAACCCATACATGGACTTACTCAGACTCACTCCCTCTGAGCTCCAGCACGGGGGTGGCAGCTTGAAGGGCACCAGTGGTGTACAGGGAGAGACTGAAGTGTCTGGTATCAGGGCGAGCAGAGGTTATTGTCCCTTTGCTGAGCCTTCCCACTCACAGAGCCGGTAGGCTGATGCCATATCTGAGACTCCATCTATCTGGCTAACACTATGTGACCCACATGGAGATCCACAGAGAAGATCTACCCCACCCAACTTACGGGCCCACCCAAGCTGTTTTTCCATAAGAGTGGCTTGTCCTGGCTCCTAAATCCTATCAAACAAGCAACAGCTGGCTTCAATGAGCCCTAGTGGCAGCCATATTAGAGTCACAGCTTGGCTTCACCTGGGAATCTGCAAGCTCAGCACAAGTAGCAGCCAACTCAGATTGCTTTACAGCTCAAGCAGGGTGTCCTGGGCAAAACAGGTGGGGGCTGACTTTGGCCTACACCACCCAGAAAACCTCAGGGCCAGCGCACCCTGTGGGCAGGTACAGACCACACTGGAGCACCACCACCCTGCCCGTGCACAGCTGATCTTCCACAGAGGATTAAAGTTGGTGGTCAGCGGTCATAGCCAATCTTTGCAGCTGCCTGGCTTGGGTATATCCCTCCCATTGATCTGCCAACAGCAACCAAGGCTCAACTACAAGAGGAGGGTGTACTCAGCCCACACAAAGGATACACCTTGAGTACCCAGAATGGGTGATAGGGAAGGCTGTGCCATGGGAACCTATAGGACACTTACTACGTTAGGCCACGCTACCAAGACAGGTAGCAGCTCTACCTAATACATAGAAACAAACACAGGGAGACTGCCAAAACAAGGACACAAAGAAACATGGCCCAAATGAAAGAACAGATAAAAACTCCAGAGAAAGAGGTAAACAGTCTATCAGATGCAGAGTTCAAAACACTGGTTATAAGGATGCTCAAGGAACTTAGTGAGGACCTCGGCAGCATAAAAAAGACCCAGTCAGAAACAAAGGATACACTAATTGAAATAAAGAACAATTTACAGGGAAACAACAGTAGAGTGGATGAAGCTGAGCATCAAATCAATGATTTGGAACATAATGAAACAAAAAACCACCAATCAGAACAAGAAGAAGAAAAAAGAATCCAAAAAAATGAAGATAATATAAACAGCCTCTGGGACAACCTCAAGAGGTCCAACACTCACCTCGTAGGGGTACCCGAAGGAGAAGAGAAAGAACAAGAAATTGGAAATCTATCTGAAAAAATAGTGGAAGAAGACTTCCCTAGTTTGGTGAAGGCAATAGACATGCAAGTCCAGGGAGAGCAGAGAGTCCCAATTATGATGGATGCAAAGAGGCCCCCTCCAAGGCACATCACTATTAAAAGGCCAAAGGTTAAAGAGAAAGAGAGACTCTTAAAAGCAAGATGAGAGTTACTGGAATGTTGCCAGATGGGAGGGGCGAAGGGGAGAATAGTGAAGATGTGAGAGGATTAAGTACAAATAGGTAGTTACAGAATAGTTATGGGGATGTAAAGTACAGTATAGGAAACTGAGTAGCCAAAGAACTTATACTCATGACCCATGGACATGAACAATGGTGGGGGGATTGCCTGAGGGAGTAGGGGGCACTGGGTGGAGGAATGCAAAGGGGAAAAATTCAGAACAACTGTAATAGCATAATCAATATAGTATAATTTTAAAATATTAAAATTAAAAGAAACATACCTGCAAAGTATGTTTCAGACATTGGAATTAGCATAAAACAACTATGCTTACTGTGTTTAAAAAAAAAGTCCTGACTGGTGTGGCTCAGTGGATTGAGTGCCCGCCTGGGAATCAAAGGGTTGCCAATTCAAATCCCAGTCAGGGCACATACCTGGGTTGCAGGCCAGGTCAGGTCCCCAGTAGGGGGCACGCAAGAGGCAACCACACTTTGATTTTTTCTCCTTCTCTTTCTCCCTCCCTTCCCCTCTGTCTAAAATAAATAAATAAAATCTTTTTTTAAAAGACAAGCATGAAACATCACCAGAGAATATAAAATTATAAACCGTGACATAGAAAATTGACAAAAGAACCAAATAGAAGCTCTAGAAATGAACGTTATAATGAGTGAAATTTAAAATTCAGAGACTTTGTTTCTTGACCTGTTGGTGATGGTTTCATATATGTTTGGTTTTTATCATTCCTTAAACTGCACATTTGTTTTTCACTCTTCTGCAAAGCTGGGTTTTTATAATTTATGCATTTCATACATGTGTGCTATATTTCAAAACAATCAAGTGTAAAAGACACTCAATGGATGGGTTTAACAATGGATTAAAGGCAGCCAAGGAAAGAATTAGGTCAAAAGAAAATATCCAGAATGCATTGCAGAGAGACACAAAGATGGGAAAGGGAGAGGGTAAGAGACAGAGAGGATAGAAAAGAGTTTCATCAAAGTCCCAGGAGAGACAGAAATGGGCAGAGGCAATGTTTAAGAGATGGAAACTAATAATTTTCCAGAACTGATAAAAAAACACCAAACCATAGATTCAGGACACTCAAAGAGTCCCCAGTAAAGTAAAAAGAATCCACACCTCAATCCATCATAGTGAAGCTCCAAACCAAAGTTAAGAAGAGGACATACCTAACCGCAGTTTAAAAAAATGAGCCGGCCCTGGCTGGTGTGGCTCAGCCGACTGAGTGCTGGCCTGCGAACCAATTCCCAGTCTAGAGCACGTGCCTGGGTTGCGGGCCAGGTCCTCCGCTGGGGGCATGTGAGAGGCAACCACACATGGATGTTTCTCTCCCTGTCTGTTTCCCTCCCTTCCCCTCTGTCTAAAAATAAATAAATAGCATTAAAAAAAAAAAAGAGCCAGATATGCCCTCAAGGGAACCCTACTAAGACTGACAGCTAACTTCTTCGCAGCAATAATGGAAGCCAGAAGCCATGGAAAATGGTGCCCACCTGTAGTGCTGTGTGCACTGCTGAGCGGAGAATGGCGTGCAGGGGCCAGACCCGAGGCCAGAAAAGCAGCCAGAAGCTGGGATGACAGTGGCCTGGGCCAGATGAGTGGCAGTGGGAAAGAAGAGTGGACCAGCATGCAGGATGCTGAGGAGGCAGAACCAGGATGACCAGGGGGTGTTGACTGCTTATGATGGATGAGCGGAGGGAGGCAGCAAGGGTGAAGGCAGCAGGGATCGCCTGGCCAGAGGGGCCCCACTGAGATGGGAAGGAAGAGGAGAAGCAGGTTTGGGAAGGAGGTGAGCCTAGTTTTGAACAGGGTTGTCAATTAAGTCAAAGCCATTGGTACCCAAATGGGTCAAACCCAAAGCGTCTCCTGGGCAGAAGACAGGACGGGTCCCCAGACGAGGAGGTAACAGGATCGGCTTCTCCAGGGAAGACAGTACCTCAGGGAAGACAGACAAGACGACAGGTCCTCTGAGCACGGCACCCACAGCTCCAGGAGGCACGGAGGGTGGCGGGAGGCCACAGCGGAGGGCAGGGAGGCCGAGCGGGCAGGCTGTTCCCTCCTGGGCCCAGGGAACCAGCTGCGCTTGGCTCAGAACACGTGCTCAGCCAACACTTGCTGAAAACATAAAGCAAGGAAGGACTGCCCCGGAGCCGGTGACTGTGACTGGGGGTCACGTGAGGCCAGCGCTCTGCCTGGTTACCCTGGGCCATCCCGGTGGCGCAGAGAGCCACACCTGTGATCCCCAGACCATTACTGCACCTCCTGCAATCTCCAGCGGGTACACCGCTGAGTTGGGAAACTGAGGCAGTCAGAAGCAAAGACTGGTAGGTGGAGAAACCAAGCACCCAGCCCTTCCTACCGGACTCCCTGTCACCCCCACCCCACACCCCACAAAGGGCTTCCCTAAAGATTGTGTGTATGTTCCCATCCTTCCCCGTCACAAACAGGAAAGCCATCCACTCAGCCTCACTGGCGTCCTCAGGGGTCTCTCCTCCAGAGCTAAATGCACAGCCATTCAAGGTCACAGAAAGCCGCTCCTCCCGGGAGCAAGCGGAGAACCCCCAGGGGTCCCCGAAGCCTGTGAAACTGGGGGAACTGAAGCTTCTCGAAGCCCTCCTGCTCCCGCCTGCCTGTGGCTGCCCGTTTCTACACAATCTGTGGGCTGAGGCTCTGGTGTGTGACTCACCTCCCTCCTCCCCCCTCCCTCCTTTCCTCTCTGAGTAAATGTCAAGTAATATTAGTTATCCCATCTCCCTCAGCAAACCCCCCCCATTTTTGGCAGTGCTGTTTACCTCGGCTGGATCAATCAGCATTTGGGGAGAAAATAGAAACCCTTTTAGATCCAATTAATGAAAATTGGGCAGCAGGAAATGAGCCTGCTTAAAATTTCACTCCCTGGGCAGGGAAAGGGTTGGAGAGGCAGGGAGGTGGGCTAGAAGACCCATCATCAAGCCCCAAACCCCTCTCGCGTTCAGAAGAGAAACCCCCACTTCTGAAAGGGAAGGAGCTGGGAAGACCCCCAGACTGGGTCTGAGGCCAACACTCTTTGTGGGCACCGAGCTCCACGCAGCCTCTTTGCTGCTTCCCAGGAGGGCGAGCCGGGAAATGATGGAGGTGGGGTCGGGGTTCCACATCAGGTTGGAGCCAGGTAAGCAGAATAAAGCTGTTGGGGAGACTCGGGGTTCAGAAGCTGCTTAGGCAGCTCACACACAGGCATGGCTTTGGGGGGGGCCCTGGCTTCCCCTTGCCACTGGGACCCTAACCCCCAAAGGTAGCACTTCACTCATAATCCACGGAGTCCTGGGAACCGTGCTGGGTGCTGAGGCCTCCACCATGAGACTCGTGGTCCAGTCTGACCTGTGATGGTCAAGGGCAGACAGACCTGGCTCTCGTCCCAGCTCAACCACAGCCAGCTGCATGACCTTGGGCAAACGGCTGATCCTTCTGAGCCTTACACTATTCATCTGCAAAATGGGATAATAACACACATGCTTCATAGGGTGGCTGGACGGATAAAATGAGGGAAGGTGGGAAAAGAACTCAGCATAGGGCCTGTCTTCCCGCAGCTTGCCTACTCACCCCTAGCATCCTCCTCTCCCCCGTCCCCACCCCCCCACAGCCCCCTCAACTTCCAGCCTCCAGGAAAGTGCGACCACACACACCTCTCTCTGCAAAGACCCACCAGCATCTGGGAGCTTCCTCGTGGAACCTGGGGCACCTGTGACCTGGCCCGTGGGACCCTCCCCCAGACAGCCCTGGGAGGGGAAGACCGTGATGTGATCGATGTGCCCATTTCACAGACGGATCTGAAAGGCTGAGCCCGGGTTCCGACCAGTGCTGCCCAGCCCCGAGCAGGGGCAAGGAGGGCTTTGAGGACAGTGAGCACCCAACAGTCCCACCCCAGGGCCCGAAGCCACCACCCGGCGGTGTGAGTGCTTCTCGGTCACCGCACATCCCACATGTGGCCAAGGGTCTGACCGCGCAAGCCGGGATGCTGTGTGGGAGAGTGGGAGAAAGAACTTTACAGTTTTCCAAGTGTCCGCACATCCATTAAGTGACAGTGGGGAACAGGCGGGTGACAGCCCTCTGTGGGACTCAGTTTGTCGCTCTGTAATGTGGGGATTGAACCAGGTGCCTCTTGGGCCCGTGTCACACCCCTCCTCCCCCTCCTCTCTGCTCCAGGGGAGCTCGGGGGTGGGTGGGCGGCAGGGGGGAGTGGCAGGTGCAGGCAGGCTGAGACCCGCCTCTGGACCCCACCCCGGTCCGTGCCCTTCAGTTCGCTCTCTGGGCCACCACCAATGGGAGCCCTCGGGAAGGCAGCATGCGGGAGTGTGGGCACCTTCTCGCCCCCCAGGGCAACCCTCCACCAGTGGGGCAGAGTGCGTGAGTGGTAGGGAGGACAGAGCCCAGCTGCCCTCAGCAGTGACCGAGCCCAATAGCCTCCCTCACTCGGGCCTCTCCTCTGTCTCACTCGCCCACTCACCCACCCCGTCACGCAGCCTCCTGGAGCCCTTCCCAGCAAACCATCTGCACCCGGGTCCTCGTGGGGTCCTGCTTTCACGGCAGCCCAGGCTCAGACAGGGACGAAAAGGAACAGTGGCCTTATAAGCATATGTGATGACCACATAGCTGATTGCCAGGCGGAGCCCGAGCACCGCGGGCACTCGAGGGGCCAGCATGTAGCGGGTGCTCAATCCACGGGGCAGCGTGAGCGTCCACTCACCCACTCCAGGCACAGTGAAAGCACATCCCCCTCCTGCCGAGCACAGGATGCCCCGGCCCCGGCTCTGTCCCTACCCTCCAGGGCCACAGTCTCCTCGGCAGATGGCCAAGTGCCCTGAGGGGCTGAGGGGTGTAAAGCCAGGGGACAGAGGCCCTACCAAGTAGCAGGAGTGAGTGGGAAGACGGGAGGAGGTCCCTGCTCTGCACTGGCAGTGGGGGCTGGCATTCAGCTGTGCAAAGGAGGCGTGCATGCTGTCCAGGTAGACAAGGCAGGAAAGGCCCCCAGCCTCGGATAACGTCAGTGGGAGAAGCTGGGGGGATGCACAGGGATGAGGCTGCGGAGGCCCAGACCCCCAAGCTCCCGGCAGACTGAGTCCCTGCCAGCCAGGCTCTCCCTGGCCGGGGGGGGGGGGGGGGGGGTGACGCCTGGCTCCTGGGACTGACAGAAGCACCTGGGCTAGAGGGGCCCAGGTGTCCCTCCACCCTGCCAGCAGCAGCTGGGCTTTTGTAGAAGTGCCTGGCTCCAGCGGGGTGCTCACAGGAGGGACCCCAGCTGCACCCAGGCTCCGCGTGGCTCCGCGTGGCTCTGCCAAGTCCAGAAAGGCCCGACGGAGCAGGGATGCTGCCCCATGCCAGCCTCAAGCTGAAGGCTCTGCCGATGTCCCCTGGCAGGGGACAAGAGGCCACATCTGCCAAGGCCGGGGCGTCCCATACAGCTGGCAGCTCAGCCTTGCACCAGTAGCTCTAGGAAGCAATGGCGGACCCTCCCCCAGCCTGTTCTTGGGCGGGGAGGCGGAGCTGTGTTCACCCATCCTCTCACGAGCAGTGGGTGGGAGCCTCGGAGGTGGGAGTGTGTGTGTTGGTTGGGCGGGGCTAGACTTGGCTACAGGGACAGACAGCCTGGACCCCAGGGGCTCCTGTCAATAGGCCTCCCTCTCTCCCTAACGCCCACAGCCCCCGCTCTGCTCCACGCAGTCTCTCAGGGGCCCAGGCCAGGAGGGCTCCCCCATCGTGGAGCTCCCCATCCGGAACAGGTGGCCTTCCGAGGCACCAGAAAACAGGGTCGCGGACAACAGGGAAGCCAGCACTTCAGCCCGAGGGGCACGTGTGACACCATTTCCCAGCCCACAGGCCATGGCTAGATTTAGCAGATAAGAATATAGGATGCCCAATGACGCTTGAATTTCTGATAAATGACAAATAAAATGTTAGTGCAAGCAGGTCCTCTATGATATTTTGGACATATTTATGCCAAAAAAGTTGTTCGCTATTTATCTGAAACTCACACTTAACTGGGTGGACTGTACTTTATGGGGGAACCCTAATCCCATTATGTCCTTACGTCATGTCCTCCCTTAAGATCTCTCCATGGCTCCCCAGTGCCTTCGGCCGATGTCCAGCCTGCTGAACCGGGTGTGCGGAGCCTGCACCGTGTGGCTCCCGCCTCTGAGCCCGGCTCAGGGAGAGAGCGGTGGCGCCCAGCTGATGTGAAAGACAACAGGTGCTCCCCCCCATGCATTTCTCACGACCAAGCCCAGCTCTTAGCCAGGACTCCGGGTGGGGGCGGGGACTGGGGGGGGGGCGGGGGCCTGGCTCACCGTGGCCACCCAAGGGCTCCCCCATGAACCTCATCACCCTCTCAGGCCTCTGACGGGAAAGCCATTTCTTTTTGTTCTAAGCCCCTGCCTCCTCCCCACTTCCTTCTCTCCGTGGGTGGGAAACCCCTGGTTTCAGATCAAAAGGACCCAAAATTTCACATGGCATTTCGAGCTGAACCTGCCACTGAACCACTGACTGCAGAGCTCTCCCAAGAACGTCACGGGCAGGGATGCCCGCTTTCACCTCTGGGCAGAGGGAGGGGGCACGAGAGACACTCACTGTCCACGGCCAGGCCCCCACGGGCCTCTCCACCTTCTGGCGGACCGCAGACCAGTGTGGGGGTCACTGAGGGGCGCTGCAGGGATGTGGCCCCAAAAGAAGGGGCTAGGGCAGCAACGATGAGCACTGATGGGGTGCAATGTGCTCGGTGCCAAGTAGACCTCCCCTCACCACCAACTCAGAGAAGCCAGGGCCCCGAGTGACTCTGGGGCAGGACACCCCCATCGCAGGGAGAGGGGCACACGGCCTCTCCTGGCCCCTGCTTTCTCCTCGCACCCCTCCTCGGGGGCACCCCAGCACACCCGTCCACTTCCGGCAGGGCTCTGGACGGTCCAGTTCAGCCCCGGCTTCTATCAATTGCTGCCCACCCCAAAGGCCGCCACAGCTGATGCAGAGGACAAAGAGGGTCACGGGAAGAGGCAGAATTTTCCAGACTTCCTCCCAGCCTCCAAAGGGCCTCCAGAGAGGTGGTTATATAAGGTATCTTTTTTTAAAGTGTGGAAAGGAAATTTTTTGCAAATATTAAGGCGCGCCACACGGGGCAAATAACGGGGCGCACTCCCTGCCCGTGGCCAGGACATGTCCTGAGCCAAAGAACCCCGGCTCCCCACCTGGGCAGGGGCTGGACCATTTGGTCACCGCTGGGTGCCCAGGTTAAGCTCGGAGGCAGGCAGGAGGAGGCGCTGGGCAAATATCTGCAGATTTAGCAAAAGGAATCAGGAAGAGGAGCTGAAAGGAGGGGAAACGGCCAGGACTGGGGGCGGCAGGAGGGAGCCTGGGAGGATGGGAGGGGGTCCTGCGGGGAGGGGGCTCGGTGCGAGGAGACGGCTCCGAAATCAGGGAAACTGCTGAGTAAAAACAGTCTGTGAAAAGGCCCCAGATTATTCATCTGAGTCCTCTTCTTGTTAAGTTTCAGTTCGAGCGGCTGCAAATATTTGAAATGAGTAATTTCTCCCGATGAAGAAGGTCTGATTTTGACTCTGCCTAATTTATGTCGGGATTTAAGGGAGCACTCGGAGGAGAGGGGCTGAGTCTGCCGGCAAGCAGCTCCCGGCCACCCTCGCTCCCACGCTGCCTCCTGGTCCCGCCCCGCCCTGCCCCAAAGTTGGGGTTCTGGGGACAGGAGGATGGGCAGGTGACCCCGGACCAGGGGACAGGCCTGGACCACCTGGGAGCCCCCGGGGCCCAGGCAGCAGAAAGGCCCCGATCAGGAGACAGAGTCTCAGCCAGGTAGCACCACAACTGGACTAGCCCCGTCCCCCCTCCAAGTCTCCGGACCGCTCTGTCTCCCTTGCCAGCCCTGGGCCCCTCCCTGGTTTGCCTCCCAGCCCTGCCTCCTCCAGGGCCTCCCCTGTCCTCCCCTACGCTCCACGGCCAAAGCATCCCCAGGCCCTGGCACCTTCTTATCACTCAGTCAGACGCAGGCATCGGTTGAGTGCTGAACAAATGGCGAATGTTGTTCTGGTCGTCAGGGCCCCGGGCTCCTGGGACCCCCCAGCTCCCGGGAGAGAAGGTGCCTCAGACACCCCAGCAGCCCCGCACCCCAGGCTGGGCCGCCTGGCCTGGTGTGGAGGTCGGGTCTGCTTCTCCAGACCCCGCGTTTCTTCCTGCAGCGCTAGACTCGGGAGCTTCCCTGTTCGTTCGTCCGTTCCCAGGCAGTTCCCTGTGCCCCCTGTAAGGCTTGAGCCCGACATCACCTCCTCTGTGAAGCCTCCCCTGTCCCCATGAGAAATGAGAGGCAGCTGGGGTTCCCCCCGCCCCCTCCCCGAGCTCCGTTCCCGGTGCAGCCACTGTCTGAGGCGGCCCTGCTCCCCGTGCCCAGGGCGGGCTCTGGAACCCGGGCGTTCTGAGCCTGGCACACGCGGCGTGCTGGAGAGACGGCTGGGGCCAGGAGTCGCCATAAATGCACGAGTGAAGATGAGATGCGCGTCCAGATACTTACGCGAAGGGACCGCGGATTGACACAGAGTGCACCCTGATCAAAGAGAAGCCCCGGGGCAGCCATGGGGGCGGGGAGAGGTCAGTCCCGGGCACCTCCCAAGCCAACTGTGGAGCGAATGGCTTGCCCTTGTCCCCAGGACACAGGAGACACAGAGGGGAGGGTGTGGCGCAGGGCCACCTGTCTGATGGGGCACAGCCACTGCAGAGGCACGAGGCGGGCACTCGGTGAACACCTGTTGAATGAATGAATGAATGAATGAACCAACGAACAAGGAAGCTCCCGAGTCTAGCGCTGCAGGAAGAAACTCGGGGTCTGGAGAAGCAGACCTGACCTCCACACCCGGCCAGGCCTCCCAGCCTGGGGTGCGGGGCTGCCGGGGTGTCTGAGGCGTCTTCTCTCTCAGGAGCTGGGGGGTCCCAGGACCCCGGGGCCCTGACGACCAGAACAATGCTCACCATTTGTTCAGCGCTCGCCCGATGTCTGCTCTACACCAAGGCCTTTTCCGCCCCCTCTGACCCATAAACGACACCACACTTGTGACCCTGTTTCACACACGTCAAAACTGAGGTGCAGAGGTCAAGTGACAGCTCCCAGTTTAGAGAGGGAAACATACATCCAGAAACTGAGCTCAGGCCTGCACGGAAGGAGCCCAAGTCTGAACCTGGGCTAAGGCAGCCACTGCGGTGAGGGTACCCGCAGCCTTTGACGCCCTGGCTCCGGTCCCCATCGGTGAGTCCGCTGTCCCACCCCCCACACCCAACAGAGGCTGGGGAAGGGAGCAGGGCTGGATGGAGCAAGCTCGGCCAGAGGACACGAGTGAGTTCTGAGCCCTGGCAACAGGTGGAGAGGGACAGAGGCAAAGGGGTGCGCCCAGTGCTGAGGGAGGCGAGCTCAGCGAGTGTCCAGTATCGAATGTCAAGTGTCAGAGGGCAGCGGGCCAGAAGCTCAGACACAGGACTCAGGCCGGGCCCGGGCTAGGCGCTCTCACTTACATTTCTTCCTGTCGAGGAAATGCAGTGTGTGGGTGGGCAGTAGAGGGCACGTCAAAGTCACCAGGGCAGTTGGTGACAAGCTTTACACACGTGCCCAAGAGCCTAAACGTGTTCAGGCGAGGCCGCTGGGACTTAGGTTCATTCCAGATGGCCCCGGCGGGGGAGGGGCCCAGAGTGGAGTAAGGCCCAGTCCCTGCCCCTGAGGGTTCAAGGTGGGAGAGGTGAGCGAAGGAGGGGCCCCCTTCCAGGTGGACGCTGCAGGGGCCTCGCTCCAGGTGGGTGGGGCCGGCGGCTCAGGGAGGAGGGCGCCCAGCCCCAAGGGGCAGTGCCAGGCCCAGAACTGCGCCCTGGCCTGCGGAGACCAGCCTGCGCCTGCCCCCCACCCTCCAGGCAAGGTCTGGGCGGAGCCAGACCCCAGAAGGGAAAGGTCGGAGCTGGTTCAGTGGGTGGGTTCCAGGATGCATACAGGGCATCGGGTGGGGTCAAGGGTAAGTCCTGGTTTAAAATGCCGGTTCCCAGGCCCCACCCCAGAGGCTCTGATTCAATCCGTCTGGGCCCAGGCATCTGCCTTCGATCTGCAGCCCAGGTGACTCTGGCACAGCAGGTCGGGCAGGGGGTCACTGGCCAATACCGGAGGGGACAGCTCCAGCTCTGGAGCCTGGCAGACTCGAGGGCGAGGGCAGTCCCACCCCTACCCCTTCCACGCCTTGAAGACTTCGACCCTTTCTGCTGGTGCCCGGCGCAGCCCTCAGGAGAAGCCACTGGGTGCCCCGGTCAGCCTTCCTGAACTTCCGTCCCTCCTCGGCTGCTCACTGCTGCACGGCCTGCCGCCGGCTGGCTAACCTCTCCGTACCAAAGGTCCTTCGTCTGCACAGGAAGTGATGACAGCACCTGCCTCCCAGCGGTGTTCATGGAACACACCCTCCCTCACTGGAGCTCTGGGCGTGCATTCTCGGCTTCCCAGCGGGTTCCCTGCCCTTGCCTCTGGCCCCCACAACACCGGGGACCCTCTTAAACCCTATGTCCCATCGGGTCACACCCCGACTGATGACCAGCAGTGGCCTCCTGGCCAGTCAGCCCCCTCTCTCACCGTGGCTCCATGGCCCCTGTCCACCCTCCCCCGGGGCCCTGGCTCGCTGCCCTGGTGTGACTCCTTCTCATTCCAAATGCTGGGACCCGGTGTGCGCTGACTCCTCATTTGAATAGAATATTTATATTTGCTTACATCTGCCTAACGAAACTCTGAGAGACCCTTCAAAAGCTCACAACAGAGAGCGTGGCGGCGGGGAGCCAGGCGGATAGGAAAGAGGCCAGACAGGAGCTCCCTTCCCCTCATGGCTTCCCCCTCCCACTCTGAGTTTTGAACCACGCGGAAGCTCCATATTCACCAAAAATGTATGAAGAAACTGGTGGGTGCCTCCCTCTAAAGTTCCACCTCCCTGGAGAGGCTCTGCCTGGCCACCCGCACTGAAACGACCCCTCGCCATCACTCTTCACCCCGCGCCTGCTTTACTTTCATCCATAACCCTGTCACTAACTGCCATCACTCTCAGTGTGTGTTTGATGGGTCATTGTGTGTACCTCCTGTCGGAATGTCACCTTCTGAGCACAGGGCCCTGTCCTGTCCCAGCGCCACGTCAGAGGGGCTTAATAGATCCCCGGGGAAGAGTGAAAATAGTCACAGCTACTCCCACCTGTCCATCTGTGAGCACCTCCCCATACTGCCCAGGGCTTATGGAGGCTGCAGCCGGGATTAAACCTGGCATACCATAGGTGCTCAATAAATGTGTAAATAAATAAAGCAATGGTCTAAAAAGGTCTAAAAAAAAACTTTAAATAGATGAACTTATACCTTCCAGACGGACAAGCGAAGCTTTTCAAGATGAAAACAGTCAGAAGATCTGTTGGTATAGAGTAGCTGTTCAATACATAGTACCTACTCTAATTATTACTAAAGTGTAAATGACTTACCTGGACCTCTTTCTGTGAGTGGAGGAAGAAGTGAGGCCAGGAGAGCCCTGAGAAGAGAAGGGGAAACAATTTCAGAGACACAAAAGTCTTCTTTGGAGTGTTTCTCCAATAATTGTATAATCTCCTTTTTCTTTTCAGAAAGCCTCTGTCCACGGGGGTCTCTGTTTGTCTGTGCGTCCTGCTAGAAGTTATCCCCCACAGTGTGAGGGCCAGGAGCCCCCGTCAGATGAGTGGTCAGAACACTCACAGCCCCCCGAGGTCCCCCCGGGCCACATGTAGGTACTGGGGTGCGGGGAGAGCAGGGAGTAACAACCTCTCACCCCCCACCTACCCCAGGGGTCCCCTAGGCCTTCGCCCAGCAGCCCTGAGAGGTCATAAACACCCGATGGAAAGGACTCAGCCCCTGGAACCTGACAGCCCTGGATCCCACCCTTCCAGCACATTCTCTGCCCCAGTCACCTTGACAAGCCTGGTCTTACTTCATCCTCACAACTTCTTTGGGAAGCGGCTGTGTTACCGCCCCATTGCACGGCTGGGGAGGTTGAGGCTGGAGAATCACTGGCTCAGGATAACACTGCAAGAGTGTCCCCAGGCAGGAGCCACGCCCAGCCTGTCCGTGCGCCCCGCAGCGCATCACCTCAGGTCAGGGGCGCCCCGCTGTGCGCCTTGGTTTCTCTATCTGTAAAGTGCCAAGAACAGAGGCTCCTATTCAAGTTTATTGGGAACATTTAATCCCTTAAAAAGTGTCTCACAAGGAAAACAAAGTGTCTTAATGGTCTGACCCCGGAAGGGCTCATCAAACATTCCCTGTCCCTCTCTGGGGAAGCTGGGTGTCAGCCCCTCCCTGGGGTGACAGCCTTGGACGGGTCCTCCCTCCACGTCCCGGTGGGTGAGCTGAGGCTTGGGAGTGGCACAGAGGGGTCACAGCGCTCCGCAAGCCAGGCACAGGGCGGGGCTGGGGGCGGGACAACAGCAGAAGCCGCCCCCTGCCAGCGCGCAGCCCCGCCCCTGTCGCCACAGCGACCCAGCGCCTGCGGCCCACAGCGAGGCGAGCCGGAGGAGCCTGCGAGGAAGGGTGGGCAAAGAGGGGAAAGCAGCCCCCGCCCCTCTTTTGTTTCTTTCTTGTGGTGTTGGTTTTGGTCTTTTTTTTAAATCCAGCCACTCTGTGGTCCCATCCGGGGCCTCCTGCCTCCTCCCACCTCCTTGCTGGTGGCTGTCACACGACAGACATTTTTAGTGGTGACAGCTGGCCTTGTGGAACTCGCTCGAGTACGGGAATGGTTTTTAAAAAAAGAGTGAGCCGAACCAGCGCCACTTTAAATAGCCATGCAGCGTGAGGGGAGGCAGCGGAGCAGTGCAGGCAGGAGCGCGTGGGGCTGGGTTTCCGCGCTCTGCGCCGACGCAGGACGGTCCAAGCCCGAGGACCTCCGAGCTCAGCGGTCCCCGCCCTGCCTTTGACCGTGGGCGAAACTGAGGTCCAGATGTCACGCCCAAGATCACATGGTTGTGAGTGGCAGGGCTGGGACTCCAAGCCAGGTGTGTTGCGGCTCGGGCACCGGGCTCTCCACGGTGACAAGGCCCGGTCCCCCCTTGCCACCTGCCCTTTCCTGACCTTGGAGAGAGCCCGCTGTTGGGGGCGTTGACTGAGGACCGCTTCTGAGACCAGCGTCCCCAGGGCCTGGAACGAGCCGCCGCGTCTTTGCAGGAACTCCGAGACCATTTGCAAAGGAGTGACAGGTCAGGGCTCCCAGGGGACCTCCCATGTCCCCAGGACCCTCAGAGCTGGAGCCTGTTCAACTCCCTTTGGTCCCGATCAACACCAGGGCCTGTCGCTTTTGTCCCCACGACATTTCCTTCGGTCGTTTGAAACTCGCCATCGTGGAAGTACAGACCGCTGTCCCTTCTCTCCCAGGCCTCCCCGGCCTGCACCTCTGCCCCTGTGCTTGTCGTCCCTGTGGGGCAGCCGATGCCCAGAACAGAGCCCACACCCTGAGCAGGACGGAGCGAGGGCGCTCCCCTCCTCCTTCCAAGACCGCGCTTCTCCGAGTGTAACCCAAGAGCGGCTCCCCAAGGCTCCCGGACACCCATTCCCTCTGACGCCCCTTCACGCTTCCTCTCCTCCGTGACACTTCCCTTCAGGGCCACGGTGGTGGGTTTAATGCCCGTCTCACCCCTCGACCCTTGACCCTCGCCCCGGAGTATGGCCTCCACGAGGACAGAGCTGGCTTCCACAGGCAGAGTCTAGACCTGCGCCTGTCCCATCCTGAGCGCTTGACCAACAGCCACGGAGCATGAGCAACGTCTGCGCACACCTTCCAAAGCAGCCTGGAAACTGCGGGGGACGTGAAAAGGTCGAGCAGGGAAACATGAGGCGGAAGAGGACGAGGAGAGGCACGAGCAGAAGGAACCTTTGCGCCCTCGAAACCTTCATTTAAACAAGGACCTCCGTTCTCCCTCCTCCGCCGGGAACCTCCTGGCGTCTCCGTTGAGGCTCAGGACGTCCAGGGAGGGCAGATCTTTAACCATCTCCCCGACCTCACTTCACAGAGGGCACCGAGGCTCAAGAGGGGAGTGCGCCTGCCCAAGGGCACACAGCACTCAGCGTGGGGCCCCGGCTTCCAACCCAAGTCGGACCCCAGAGCCTGACTCCCGCTGTTAACAATCAATGGATCCTCCCCAGCCCTGTCCAGGAGACTCATCCTGCACTGGGGCAGAGAGAGAATCCTCCTCCGCACGAGGAAGACTCCGAGATCACACAGGCTGGTGTTCGAAGCCGGGAGCTCCCCATCGCCAGAAACATTCAGGCAGAGGACTCGCACCCCAGAGAGGGACAGAATAGGGTTCCTGCACCCAGTGGGGGGGCCTTTAGGGTCTCAGTGCCCAGACGTTTCTTTCCTGTGCTCCACACCCCAGGCTGTGAGCTGCGAGTCAGGGTCTCTGAGAACAACGTTACTGTTCAGTGTTTCAAGGCTTAGGGAAAAAAAAACCTCTAATGAGTTCAATAACTGTATCAGCATGCCATGTGATCCATTGAGAAACACTCTTAGTTTTACATGAGAAAAGCTTAGGTTAATAATATCAACTATTTCGTGGAGTTATTACACACCAGACTCTAACATAAATATTTTAATATATGAAATATATTTTCAGCCGTGGCTGGTGTGGCTCAGTGGATTGAGCGTGGGCCTGTGAGCCAAAGAGTCGCCAGTTCGATTCCCAATCGGGGCACATGCCGGGGTTGCGGGCCAGGTCCCTGGTGGGGGGCATGTGAGAGGCAACCACACTTTGATGTTTCTCTCCCTCTCTTTCTCCTTCCCTTCCCCCTCTCTAAAAAGAAATAAATAAAATCTTTAAAAAAATAAATATATTTTTGAAGTATCTCAATTGCACAACAGTCCTGTGTAGTGGGTACTATTTTATAAATGAATATATATACTTACTTATAAAACAGTATTAGGTAGGTAGATAGATAGATAGATAGAGATACAGATATATGTGGATTAGTCTGTTTGGGTACAATCCTGCTTGTAACAAAAATCCCCAGTCCGGTGACTCGCCACATCTTTCCTCTTCCTCTCTCGTAGGTCTGCAGGTCACCTGGGTGCCTCCATTCTGTGGGTCACCTCGGCTTACCTTCGAGCCACAGTAAAGATCCAGGTCAGCTCCCCGAGTGTCTCCGAGAACCGTCAGCCACCTGGGGCGTGTTTGCTCTGTAGCACCTGGCAGGGGCTCAAGCAGCCAAGTCGAACACCCAACCGAATTTCTAGCCGATGCTTTTTACCAAATCCACTAATGTCACCTGGCCGAAGCCGGTCACTGCAGCGGGCTGGGACATCAGTCTCCCCACTGTGGGGGGAGGCAGTGCCAAGTCACGTGGCGGGAAGCAAGGATGCATATATAATCCCCCCACAGGAAGGAATGAAAACTTGTGAACAATATCCAATCTACCCCCTAGAGGTCTCACAGATGAGATTCGGAGCCTCACGTAGGGACACAAGCGGCCCAGGTCACCTGCTGGTTAATGTGACTCCAGCTGGGATTCTAAGCCAGCTCCTCTGCCGTGGAAACTGCTCTGCCCCCACAGGCTGTCAGGTAAGTGCCTGATTATATAATACGTGCTCAATTAATTATCAGTTCGGCCCTACTGGTGTGTGGCTCAGTGGATGGGGCATCATGCCGCAAACTGAAAGGTCGCCGGTTCAATTCCCAGTCAGGGCGCATGCCTGGGTTGCGGGCCCGGTCCCCAGTGGGGGCACATGGGGTGCGTGTGAGAGGCAACCGATCGATGTTTCTCTCCCTGTCTCCCTCCCTTTCTCTCTCTCTAATAAATAAATTAAAAGTTTTTAAAAGCTGTCAGTTCATTGTTAAAGCGTACACTTCGGATAGGTACAGCTTATTGCGTGTCAATTATATCCAATGAAACTATTACATTATTTTTAAGAGAAACGTTAAAGAAGAAAGTAATCAGTAGATGAGTGAAATGTTAGTACCTGTGCAAGCCTTGACCTTGAAGAACACCAGCAATGGGCTGGAGCCCGGCATTCCCAGCGAGAACCAGGAAGGCCGCAGTGACCCCCACGGCCCTGGTCCTGCTCAGGGAGGTCAGGCCCACGTGGTGAGACTGCAGAGCGGCCGCCTGGAGGCCCGGTTCTTCTCAAGAACCACAGGCCAAGAGCCAGCAAGTATGGCTAAGAGTGACACGCCTTGTAGTGATGTCATACACCGAGGCTAAGACAGTGACATGCACCGTAGTGATGTCAGGTGGTCTGCGGGCTTCGGGGTCAGGCTGCGGCCCAAGGTCAGTTCCGCTATGACGACTGTCCTTTCATCTCTTGGGTGGCAGAAGTGACCAGTGGAAAACAGTGAGCTTCTAGCCCTTGCCCTCTGCTTTGTGATCCAGAATTCGGGTGGCGTGTCGCCTCCGAAACTCAGCTTCCTCCCCGGTCATGAAGAAGGTGAGCAGGCAGGTGGTGAATAAAGAGAAGAGATGGAGCATTGTCCCACCTGCTCTGGACACCCCGTCACCTGGCGCCCAAGCCCAGAGGAGGGCCGTCCCAGCTGACAGATGAGGAGGGAGGGACAGGCCGGGCTGTCCACACCTCACCACCCTTCCGAATTAACACATCCAGAAATCAGGGACAATGGGCTGCTGACCCCCAAACAGGAGAGCACCAGAGGGAAGCCCACCACAGTGGTGAAGTCCCCCCCAAAACAGCGAGGCCGGATCTGGACAAGCCTCAGACCCCGTGCCGACTTCCAGGAAATCCAGGGAGCGGAGAAAGGGGTCAGGAACCCGCCGGGACGCGGTGGGCAAAATCCAGACTGCGGGGGGCCTCCTGGACAAACACAGACCGCAGCTCGGGGAAAGGACACGGGCTCGGGGAGCCCGTCGAGGAAGAGGCTGCAAACACTCGTCAGTCTCGAGGTGCGCCCAGCCCTTCTGTAGAGCCCGGTTCACACGGAAATGATTATGCATGTGTGTGCGCTGTATATGTTTTACACGACATGAGTCACATCAAATGCACAGATGTAGTCACAGATTAAACACCTGGCATATGAATGCACTGAATATTACATTAAATAAAACTATAATAGGACTATATATTACATTTATATCACTGGATCCATACATTATGTTAATAAAGCTATATATATTTACATAATATATTTATAGCACACTTACAAACATAAGTATGTAAACATGTGTTGAGACCATTGGAAATCTGATCGCCCCCACACGTGTTTTACATGTAGAACTACATGCGAATACACATGTGTATATTCACACTCACAAGGAATGCGATGACATGGATTCATGGAGGCGTCATAGCTCTGCGTCATGGTTTGAAAGACCCACATTTTAGGAGCTGCAGACTGAAGTGTTTCCAGATGAAACCGTACGACTCTGGGATGTGCTTCAAAGCCAACAGGGAGGGGCGGGGACGGAGGTTGGGGGGCCGACCGCGGGGGCCCTCGGCACAGCGGGGTGACGAGCATGTAGGGCCGGCCACCCGGTTCCCTCCGTGTTTGGTAAATATCTGAACATTCCCCTTGTCGGAAGCTACAACTCAATGACTCCCATAATAATAAAACACTTGAAACTTTCCCCCTATCTCTCAATTTGGTAAAATCCACGTAACAGGAAATCTACCGCCTTAGTCATTCCCGAGCGCACCGCTGGGCGGCATCACGCAACTTCACGCAGCCGTGTGGACCCTGCCCCCCGCCACTCCAGGCTCTCGTCATCTCGCAGAACCGAGACTCTGTCCCCACTGGACGCGACTCCTGGCTCTCCCTCCCCCACCCCGGGCAGCCACCCTTCCCCTGTCTGTCTCTGCGGATCCGACCGCTTCAGGGACCTTACGTGGATGGACTCATCCAGCGTGTACCCTTCCGTGTCTGACTTATTTTATCGAGTGTGACATTCTCAGAGTCCATCCATGGGGTCGCTTGTGTCAGAATCCCCTTGCTCTTTAACGCTGAGTAATGTCCCATCGTGTGGCTGGGCCACATTGCGCTCCCCCTTCGTCCGTCGGTGGACACCTGGGTCCCTTCCACGTTCTGACGATTGTGGTGATGCTGCTGTCACCGTGGGTGTCCGCACACGTCCGGGTATTTTTAAAATCTCTCTAAGATAACTATGGCGGCCATCCTTTCCCAATCACGAGTGGGAATTGGTAGCCCCACATCCCAGCAACATTCAAAGGGAAGTATATGGAGCGCCTGCCAAATGCCAGGCATCACGCTAGACCCTTCGGATGCCTCGGTGAGCACAACGGACACGCCCTTGGCCTAGCGGGCTGCCTGGGGCGGGGGGGGGGGGCCGGGGCCTGGCCGGAGAGAGGGCCTCGGGGGAGAGGGACAGGGCACTGGGGTCCGGCCTGTGCTTTCGGGAGCTCTGGCAGGGTGGCGAGTGTAAAAAGTTCACCAGCCAAGCAAAGGACAACAGAGCCATTCCATGCCTCCCCGTCAATGTCACCGTCCTGCACCCATCCAAGAAGTGGCCCTGTTACCCCCTCCCTGCAGCCCTCCTTCCAGCACTAGAATCGGGCGGCCTCAGCGGGCAACCCCACCAGCCCGGCAAGACTCGGGGGTCACCTCTGCCTTAACCGGAGAATAACCCATAGGCAAATGTTGGGGGTGGCCTGGGGCGCCCCTCCCTCTTCATTTGTCTAATCGGTGCCCAGGGAGTGAGGCTAGTTCTTGAAGTGGGGACAGCTCCTGTTCAGAACCCAAGGCGGCTGGGACAGTGCATCCCACCCACTCGCCGTGAGGCCCGTGAGCCAAGGCTCAAGCTGGCCACATCTTGATTTCCGCTCTCAGAAAGTTCACAGTCTGCCCTGGCTGGTGTGACTCAGTGGATTGAGCGCTGGCCTGTGGCCTGAAAGGTCGCCAGTTCGATTCCCCATCAGGGCACGTGCCTGGGTTGCAGGCCAGGTCTCCAGTGGGGGCGTGCGAGAGGCAACCCATCGCTGTTTCTCTCACACATCATGTTTCTCTCCCTCTCTTTCTCTCTCTTTTCCCCTCTCTCTAAAAACAAACAAATAAAATCTTTTTTAAAAATCACAGTCTAATTGGAAAGCCAGACACACACCGGATGGCAATGCAGCCAGGAACGCCTTGAGGCGCAGGGAGTAGCACCCAGAAAGGGCCCCAAACCCACTGCAAAGGGAGACGGGGGCTGACCTGCGGAGGGCTGAGGGGCGGTGGGCCTCCAGGAACCGAGAGCGGGTGGGTGGCCGTGGTTCAGGGTGAGGCTGCACTCCAGAAACAGGCTGAGAGGTGGGCAGGACCAGAGAACGGACCCCTGTCTGAAAAGGGGAGGGGCCTGGATCTTACCCCAGAGCACTAGGGAGCCATTGAAGACTGTTCAGCAACAGAGAGACCTGAGCAGATGTGCCCTAGAAAGTGGGAGGGGGACAGACTGAAGGAGAGCAGAGGGGTCGGAGGGTCCCAAGGCAATCACGGGGAGCGTCTCCATCCCCATCTTGGACCCCGCCTGCAGGGCGAGCCCCCTCCTGCCCGCCCGCCCGCAGCACTGGTAACTTGGAAATCTCTAGGGCTTCGTCTTTGGCCTCCACCCCAACCTCCTGCCAAGACGTTCAGGAAGACGTGGCTAAAATCACAGAGCCGCTGCCGAGTCCATGGAGGCTGAAGCAGTGAAGAACTTGCATGGAAGTGAGAGAGCCCAGCTGGGCCACTTGGTGTTCGAGAAGCCTCTCGGGGCCTCAGTTACCTCCTTATGGACTGGAGTGAATGCCCAGGCTTCCCCTGTGAATGCACAGGGGGGCAGGGAGAATCAATGAGCAAATAAGCACAAAGCAGCAGCCCAGTGCTGGCTCCACAAGCCGTGGCTGCTGGTTATCAGCCGTGGGGCTGAGCGTTACTATCATATTCGCTCTCACGGCCCGTACAATCCCACGCCCTCCCGCGCAGGCGACAGGGTTCAGGGGTGCCTGGTCTTTTCCACCTGGCTTCTCGTCACTCCTTCTGCCTGAAAGGTCCCTGATTCTCAATTCAACCAGTGAAATGCTGCCTGTGCCTCAGAGCCCAGCCCAGATGACACCTCCTCCACAAAGCCTGCCCAGATTCCCCTCCCCACAACGCAGACTCTCCTACCCGCAGCTCCCAGGGCTCACCTCTGTGGCAGCTCCTAGTTTCCCAGGAGCTAAAAAGCTGTGTCACCTTGTCATCTCCGCCTTCAGACTGTGAGGGCTGAGGTCCCCACAGAGGGGCTGCTATGGAGCCGGAGTTCAGCAAACGTGGGACGAATGGGTGGACAGATGGACAGACAAATGGGCGAAACGAGCTTTCCGCATTAGTCAGAACCAGCGGCAAATACAGACCCCGATTCAAATGGCTGTAAGCCGAGCAGGAGGACCACCTCGGGCGAAACTGAAGCCCGGTGCTCCGACCCTCTCCCCTGTCTCCCCTGGGCTGGCGTCTCCCTTGCCCAGGCTGTCCACGAGCTTGACCCAGGCAACTTTGGCCTGACATCCTACCAGCCGAGGCCGCGGCCCAAAACAGCTTCACGTCCCCCTTCCCCGAGCCCGTGTTCCAGAACTGCCTCTCGTTGGCCTGCCGTGGGTCCCAGGATGGCACCCACCAAACCAGGCGAGGCCAGGACCACAAGCTCCACCCCAATGGAGAACAGGGAACTATTGGAACCAAGAAACTGAGGGTGAGGGTGGGGAAAGCAGGAGCAACCGCCACAGCCCAGGTTCCCAGGCCCACCCCCAGGCGTGGACCAGCAGGCTGGGGCTGCAGAGGAAGCGCAGACCCGTGGCTCCTCGGCCCCGAGAGGAAACCGAGGAGGACACACAACGCCAGGAGCCGAGTGCGCAGTGTGTGTGGCCAGATGGCCCCCAGAAGGTGTCTGCGTGGGAAGCCGGCCCTCCGCCTGGCACACCCTGTCCCACCCACCCCCACGGGGCGGATGTGCACAGCCACACCCCAGACTCGGGTTGAGGAGGCCCGGACCCTCCCGCTCTGGCCCTGATTCTGGAGGGTGGTTGCCTCCACACAGGAGGGGAGGGCACTGTGCTTCCCATCGCAAGGACTTGAGGGGCCTGGGGCCATTCGGGGGGGGTTCACCGACAGCCGCCTCCTCTTCTTCCCCCCCAGCAACAGCGACGACAAAATAGCTGCCGGTATTGAACATTCTGCACGCCCTGAGCAACCCTGGCAGGCCGCTGCCATTATAGTCGCTTCACAGACAAGGACCCGGGGACAGGAGAAGAGATGTCGCTGGCCCCGTGTCCTACAGTAAGGGCTGAGCTGGCCTGGAACCGGCTCTGGGTGAGCCTGAGCTGTGTCCTCCACACTTCGCCGCGCCCTTTCGCACAGGCTGGCGGTCCCGTCTCTGGATGCCCCACACCACTGCCGGCCGTGGGAGCTGCCTAGAAATCCACGTCCTGAGCTCCTTCCTGCTCAGGCCCTCGGCATCATGATCTCAGGGCAGGAGGGGCCGAGTGTCTACATTTAACCAGCCTCCTGGGAGATTCCCATACAGCCAGACCAGCAGGCACTGGGGGAAAATCATTTGGTTTCCATAGTATCAGGCCAGAAATCCCACCGAAGGGGTGAGGATTCAGGTGGAGACAAATCTATTCTCAGAAGCCCGAGAGTCCCACTGCAGAAGAGACCGCCGAGGAGCAAGGCCCTTCCCCGCCCCTCCTCGTGGGCGCACACACCCTGAGTTTTTACCTCACAGGGTGTGCACCCTTCTGGCAACTCTGGGCCACACTGGAAGAATAAGAGTTGTCTTGGGCCACACATTAAATACGTTGTGACACGTAATCACAAAAAAAATCTCATCATGTTTTAAGTAAATTTACGATCTTGTGTTGGGCCGCATTCGCAGGCCATCCTGGGCTGCACGCAGCCCGCGGGCCACGGGTCGGATACCCCTGCTACAGATTCAGAGTCCCCTCCCTGTTTACGTACAAATGTGCAGTTCCCACCAGAACTGGAGGGGCTGGGTCACAGGCCAACACTTCTGTGCATTCCCATCTTTTCTTGAAGAAGAGGCCCCCATGCTTGGAGATACTTTTCCTACCATGTGAATTGCATTTTTGAAGGGGTAACTGATTTGCTTCCCCATTTTTTATCAATCAAAGACAAACCACGGCCAGCCTGGCCTCTGATCTCGTGGGGGACAAGGCCACACGAGACGCCCTCCACATCCAGAGTGCAGACACCGGATGGTTCCGATGGGGCACGGGGGCTTCGATTCTGACAGGCTTTCTCAGGTGCCCAGAACGCTCCCCAGAAGTCCGGAGGCACCAGGGGCCAGGTAGGGAGCCTGGGTTCCAGGCAGAAGGGATGGAGAGCAGGCCGAGAACCGGTTGTCACGTTTCCCACAGAAGCCATGCCCAGGCGCCGTCAGCACTGAGGCCCCGCCTCTCGCCTCCCTCTTTAGATGCGACTGGAGCCTGAGAGCGTGTCCCCTGGGGCCTTGTGGCCATCGGTGCCAGGGTGGGGAAACCAGAGCCTTGGCCCACTTAGGGCTCGTTTCCAACAGCAGAACTCCGGACACAGCCGCTCCCACCCCCAGGCCACTTGCCCCGGCCTTTGGACCCCCAACATCTGGCCTGAATCCCTCCTGCTCCTGCCACATCTGGGATGGGGGAGGGTGTGAAAATGACCCTCCCCTATTTCCCAGGGCTGGCTCCTGACAGTTGAAGAGTCTGAGACGGAAAAGGCTTTTCTTGGATCTCACACAGAAGCTCACTGGGCAGAAATTTGCCAGGAGTCTCAGTTTCCCTCCAAGTAGCCAGGGTGCTACGCCTTTCCGCACCCCTACTCCCTGCCAGGCTCCTGGGAGAGCCTCAGGCCGCCTTTTGCTGCGACCCTACACTGGGACATCCCCTGTCCCTAGGGACAAGCCCAGGCCTGGAAATAGGATCCCTGGGCTAAGTCCAGGCTCTGCCGCTGACCCCTGGCCAAGCTTGGCCAGCCATCCTGCCTGAGAAACAGTCGCCCGTTCATTCGAGATCAAATGGACATTCGTCACTGGGGCTCCAGGTCCTTCAGATGCCGGGAATGGACTCACCACCTCTCTCACTGTCCCCCTCCCCACGGCTCTCTGCCTTTCGGCTCCGCCCCTTTTGCTTCTCCAAAAGCCCCTCTTGCCCCAGAACCCTCCCTCATGCTGTTCCCTCTGATGGGAACACCTTTCCTTGCCCCTGACCTGGCCAACCCAGGCCCTGTCTAGATGTCATGGTCCCAGGGCCTCGTTCAGGCCCCCATGCCGCCCTCCCCAATACTCAGGTTGGGGTCATCTGATGTGTTGTTAGTAATGGCTGAACAGCTCACGCCCTCCCAAAGGGCCAGACACAGACTTGACAACTGACGCTTGGCCAGCTGAGGCTGGAAAGGTTTCAGTGAGATCATGGGTTTTAAAGCGCGAGATCGGACTCCGCTGGGGGCTGACGTTCCTGAGGATCCTGGATGGGGCAGACACCCAGCCCCGCCCCTTAAAGGGCTCCCAGGAGAACGTGAGGGAGCTGTCCAGGGATCTCCGGAGCCGTGGGGGTTAATTCAAAGGGTCTTCCATGGGTGGGGTCCCCACAGGGAAGACAGACCTTCGTTCCACCCCCCAACCACGAGCCCCGAGCCCCACAGAAACCCAGCTGCTTCTCAACTGCACCAACAGCAGGGCGGGAGGGAGGCGGGAGGAGGATGTGGGTCGCCGCTGGGGATAAACTACAATTCCCATGATGCTGTGCTCCATGGCGGGATGGGCGGAGCGAGCTCTGGAGGCACCACCCCCGCGGCCTTCTGGGGATTGTAGTTCTCCCCAGAGGGGCGCGGCCTGAAGACTGGGAAGTCTGGACATTCTCTAGGGGCGAAATAGGGAGCCCCTCCAGCCAGCTAGTAGGGAGAACGCTGGCTGCCTGCTGTCTGGCCAGGGCTCCTTGCACTCCAGCAGCTGTCTCTCCAAGGTTTATTCTTCATCATCATCCTAACAATAGCTACTCTGTTTACTGAGCACATACTATGTGCCTGGCCCTGAACTAATAATGTCTGGGAGGTCACAAAGATGGACATGGTCCCCGTCTTTACAGGCACACAGTCCAGGCAGGGAGGCAGACACGGGGCCTGTAATCGCACAAATACTTAGTCACTTGTGCTGGGTCCCAAGCAGGGCAGCATGCAGCCATAATAGCAGGGGTGACAGGGAAGGCAATGGGGACGATTTTCTGAGCCAAAGACAGACCCAAACAGAGAGCAGACAATGTACTGGAATCTTTGAAATCCAAAGGGTGAATCGGATGGGTGGAGTGGGAAAATTTCGAACTATCCCTGCCAACCCCTCATTATCTCCCAGAAATTAGCTCAGAGAGACAAGGGGCCTTGCCCAAAGTCACACAGCAAGTCAGAAGAAGTTGGTCCAAGGAGGCAGCCCCACATGTTAAACTCCCCAAAGGCAGGGCCTGGGCCTCATGCGTCTTCTAGGGGCCCCTCCAGCCCCCCCACACGCACGCGCACACACCGCTCAGTGTGGCAGCACCCAGGTCCCCCGCGGTGTGAGTCCTCGCCTCCCTGAGCCCTTCCGCACCAGGGAGAGGACACTGTACAGCCACCACGTGGGGTGGCTTTAGCAGAAAGACCAGACAACGGCGCTGAAACCAGCATGTTACCAGCAGGAGAGCGCCGTGTGAGTCACTCTCCGCTCTGTGCCTCAGTGTGGGACAGCCAGGAGCCTTTCTCCACAGCCACACTGAGCGCCAATGGGCAGGACAGCTTCCAGGAAGGGAGGCACGCAAAGGAGAGGGGCCCTGGGGGCTGGAAGCCCCTCTCTGTGGCATCGGAGTCTAATCTGAGCCCTGAGGACCCCCGCCACCCCCGTCGAGTCTCTAAGGTCAGCGTGGAACGCGTCTCCCTCGCAGACACGGCACAGGAGCTCGGTTTCGACAGCAGAACGTCAGCATGGGTCTGACCGTGTCACTCCTCCTGAAAAGCCATCCACGGCTCCCTGAAGACCTCCAGGGGAGGCCCACACTCCCCAGCCTTATCCCTGCCCACTGCTTGACCTTCCGCCCCAGAATTCACCCAACCCTCCCCTCCCAGGGGCCTTTGCAAGCCTCCTAACAAAGCTATGGACTGGCAACCCAAAAGGCACTCTGGTCCCTTCTCCCTTTCCTTCCTCTACTATAGAGAAAAGCAACAATTTAACACTGATTTTCCCAGCCTCCCTTGCAGCTCGTGGTGGCGGTGGAACCCAGTTCCAGCCCCTGAGATACTACAGAAGTCCCTGGAGAGCAGCTCCCTTTCTGAATAAAGAGGGAGTCTCTCTCTTCTGAATTCAGAGAGGGAGAAAAAAGGCCTTTTCACCATTTGCTCTTTCACCTTCTGTTCTTTCCCCCACTTCCTGCCTGGAACACAGACATGAAGCCTGGAGGTTCAGCAGCCAAAGTGTGGCCATGAGGAAGCAATGTGTGTTCCAAGTGACCATGCTGAGGACAGAGAAAAGGAAGATAGAGCCGGGGGCGTGGTGTCGCTTGGAAGCTACTGCACGGAGGGACGGGTGACTACTCACCCCGGGCTTACTGTTTGTTGTCCGAGTAAAAACCCCCGTCTGTCTCAGCTGCTGTGGGAGAGTTACTTTATCTGCACTGAGCACGATGCTGATGATTCATGACCCTGCATGAGTGGCCCCCGCGGGGTTCATATCTGGTGGCTCTCTTCGGGCCTCACTGTGTGCCAGCCGCTGTCCGGGCCCCTTTCTGCTCTTCCACCCTGCTGAGCTCACTCCTGCCCCAGGGCCTTGGTGCTGCCCACATCTACTCGTGGCCGGCTCCTGTCATTCCCCAGGGCTCAGCTGCAAGGCCACGTCCTCCAAAAGGCCCTCCCCGTCCACTGCACCGTCTGAGGGAGCCTCCCAGGCACCCCTGCCACGGGGCCCTGTTTATGTTTACCACCTTTCCTTACCGCTATGTCTAGTATCTGATAAAGTATCGGATATTTTATAGGCATGTCTTTTGCTTATTGTACAGAATGTGAGTTTCGTGAGAGAGGGTCAGGATTCCCACTTGCATTACTTGCCGCTGTGTCCCCAGTGCATGGCATATAGTAGCCACTCACTAAAGGTTATTGGATGAGTTCATTAGTGTGTTCACGAATGCCGCTCTCCTGCCCGATGTGCTCTCTCTCCCTGTTTGCCTGGGAACTGCAAATTCCCGCCCTTTCCTCCCAGCCGCCTCCTCCCTGGAAAAGCCTTCCTGGTTCTGCGGAACCTGGGCTGGGACAGGCCTCACTCCCGAGCCGAGCCGTGATTTTCGGTGTCTCGCCTCCCCCGCACCCTGCACGAGCATCGTTGCAGGGCAGTAGACGTCTCCGTCCGTTAGAGGTCATCTCTCCTCCAGGACATGAACTCCAAGGGAGCAGGAGCTGTCTCCTTTGTTCCCTGTCCCTGGCCAGTGTCTCTCGCAGGTGGACACGTTTGTTGAATGAATGAATGAATGAATGAATGAGCTACTTACTGAATGTGTGCTAAGCACTGGGGAAGGGGCTACTTTGATGTCTTAGTTCGCTGTCCCAGCCTAAAAGATCTCCGTTTCAAGGGCAGGGACCACCCATGTCCCACCCCCACCCCCACCCCCACCCCCTGCTACAGGCCACACAAAACCAAAGCTGCGTGTCGGGTTCAGATCTGCCTGGCTCTGAACAAAGGGGCAGCTGGTGCTTCTGCCCAGGCAGGCGCCTGCATCAGCAACGCCGAGCAAAGCCAGCCCGGCTGCACAGCCCAGGGGGCTGCGGGGCTGTTTCTCGCCAGGAGTTTGCCCCTTCCCTCCACCCCAGCTCCCATCCTCAGCCTCCCCCAAAAACAGCGCACTCCCTCAGCCCTTGCGTGGAATTTTTCGTCTTCAAAGCACTTTATAAACATTGGCTCATTAGCAGTGCAGCCCCTTGACACCAGCAGGCTGCTCCCTGGGTGTCTTCTGAGTCATAGCGCCAGAGTTTACCGACAAAAACAAGTTTTTCCCATAGAGCGAATGCAGCACCACAGCCAAGATCACTGTGTCTCAGAAAAAAGGAAGAGGGAAGGAGAGAACGCTGCCTCCAGCGAGCACCGACCAAGCGCTGGGCGCCGTGTCAGCTCCGAGAACCAGGATTGCTGTGGGGGAGCCGGGCTCGGGGAGATCCACCAGCAGCTTCTGTCCCCTGCCCAGGGCCTGAGCCCTCCACGGGGGCGTAGGGCAGCAGCGTGGCTCCCAGCAGCCTAGCCCCTCTTCCTGCACCCCGTGTCTCCCTCCTGACCCCTGCCTTTCCTTTCCACGGGGAGACATTTCCTGCCCTCCCACCCTCCCTACCCACCCACCCCATAGCCACAGCCCAGGGATCGGGATGAAGGAGAGATGGTGTCGGCCAGCCACCCTGTGCGGTGCAGAGGGATCGGATGACCTGGATTCAAATCCCAGATCTGCCACTTCCAATCTCGGGGGACCTTGGGGGAGTGACTGAGACTCTGTTTCCCATCTGTGCAATGGGGCCACCCTTAGGGTGGGCTGTGAGCGGTGTGCGAGACAGTGCGTGAAACGCTCTGGGCACTTGGGAGCTGACATCGTTCTCAGCAAAAGGGGCAACTCCCAACCTCTCTGGCTCCCGACGCCAAGGCAGGGCAGAGGTCTCAGTGTCGGGGACTAAGTCCCATGTTTCACTCAAGCTCCCCACAAATGGTCAGGGCGGCAGCCGTGTCCCTGAGGGAGGGCCTGACCTTAGCCACCCCCACCTCCGCAGCCCACACCGTCTCACCCGCAGAAGAAGCATTTAATAAAGCCCCAAACTACAAGGCTGGAGAGCAGCAGGTAAACCACTGCGAAAGCTGGCCTGGCTCACGGAACCCCAAAATACTGCTCCCCAGAAACCCCTCCCCTTTGTCCCACAAGCACAGATAGAGCCTCTGCTGTGTACCAGGCACCGCGCTGGGCACAGGACACCGCCTCCAAGGACAGTAAAAGGGGCCCGGGGTCTCTCCAAGGCCCCTACCAGCTGCTTCCCACTTTGTACCCCACTGAAAAGGTCCAAACCTATGTGGCCCCAAATGTGAGCTCCTTGAGGTCAGAGACCCTGTTCAGTGGGTAAGAACACTGTTGGCCGGCTGGGTGTCCATTTCACCCCCACCTCCCTTCCTAACGGAGCCTTGGTTTTGCTCAAATAGGCAAATATGCTCAGATAAAAATATGCATCTTCCATGCTCTGGCTGGTGTGGCTCAGTGGATTGAGTGCCAGCCTGTGAACCGAAGGGTCACTGGTTCACTTCCCAGTCAGGGCACATGCCTGGGTTGCAGGCCAGGTCCCCAGTTGGGGGTGTGCAAGAGGCAACTAATTGATTGCTCCTCTCACACATCAATGTTTCTCTCCCTCTCTTTCTCTTTCCTTTCCCATCTCTCTAAAAATAAATAAATAAAATTTTTAATAAAAAATGTGCACCTCCTAGACTCCTTTGCAGCTAGCTGGGCCACATGACCCAGTTTTGGCCAATGAGATGGAACTAGGAGTCTCCTACTGGGAATGTTCAAGAAATCAGTTGTTTTCTTGGACAAAAGAAGGAAATCATCCTTCCCTTTTCCCCAGTCTTCACATCAATTTTCCTTCCTGGAATGCTGTCATGACACCTGGAGGTAAAGCAGCCACTTTGTGCCTTAAGGATGAAAGCCTCAAACTAGGGATAGTGGTGCAGGAAGCCAAAAGGACATCTCGAGAGGCTCTACAGCTCTGACTGCCTCCCGCAGGACCGCCTGTGTTCTGTGTGTAAGCCACTGTGGTCAGGTTTCTGTGACTTGCAGAAATCGACTGGTCACCAGGCCACCTCAGAGACTGCCATGGTGCTCAGAACAGAGCAGCTGCTTAATAAACAAGAGTGATGGGCCCAGTGAATGGATGGATGAAGCCAGTTAGACCTCTGAGGCACCCTATAGTCCTGAGACCGCGGGACCTGAACCGCAAACTTGACCCCAAAAGAAAAACATTAGACAATTCCATCCGAGTTGGGAGACCCCGGTTCCTGGCCTAGCCCCCCTGGGCCACACTGTGTGACCCTGAGCAAGGGCCTCTCTCTCTCCGGGATTTGCTGGTCTTTGCGGTGGTCCACAAGCGGAGCAGCCCGATTCACGGGCAGTGACCCCCATGAATCTTCTTTCTTTTCTTTCTGCTTGCAGAGGAAGGAGCCCCCCTCACCTTCAAACCCAAATCCCACAGAGGGGACAACAGAGGGAGAAGCGTTCAGGTTGGGGACTGCCTGGGAAGGGCTGGCCTTAACGGGCTCGCCTCCCATGCCAAGCGCTGTGTGTCGTCTCCCCAAATCTGCATGCGCCCCAAACTGGCTTGTTCTTGTTATCCCTATGGAACAAATGAGGAAACCAAGGTTCAGGGCTGCAGAGCTTGGCCTGATCTGCAGGGTGAGCACGAGGCAGGGAGGGCAAGAACCAGAGAGCTGAAAAGGGATGAAGCCAGGCAGGACTGCAATCCCCAGGTGTGGGGGTCCCTGTCAACAGGCCAGACCCCAGGTCTTTCTGCCTCCAAAGCACTGAATTCCTGTCCCAGAAGGAGCTGGCCCCCGATGGGGGAGAAGGATAGGACAGATGGACACCTGTGTGTATCAGCCCATGGAGTATTTGCTAAGCAGAGATGCTCAGAGACATGGGGACAAAGAGAAATGAATGGTCCTGGTAGGGACATCAAGGAAGGCTCCCTGGAGGAAGCAGCATCGGAAGGGGACATGTTGAAGAGATTGTAGTTCGCACCCAAAGAACCCACAGGAGGGCTGGGCACTCGCTCCACTGTGTTCTCTGAGTGTGGGGGGAGGCTGATGGTGGAGGCAGCGTGCCCGTGACTCTGTTTCCCCCATCAGACCATGTGCCCCTCCAGAGTCTTCCTCAGGACCTGGCACAGACCAGGGCTCAGGGGAGGCAGGGAGGCCGGAGTCTGGCCACTGCAGATGTGACCACGGAAGAGCGAGGTCAGGAGGCTGGATGAGACTCAGCCGGGTCCCAGGGCACCTCGGGTGGGCAGGAAATGAGGGCAGATGCTCTGCAAGTGTCCCGGCAGGGCTCACAAGGTGCTTCCCCCCCACCCCACCCCCCCATGGGCGCTACCCCACCCCCCTTCCTGTCTCTCCCGCCTCCGCCTCCAGAACCCAGGACACTCCCACTGGCCTAGGGAATCCCCAGCTGCCCCTGGGAGGCAGGAAGTGCTGGCTGACAGGGGAGGCCAGAGGGGAGTCTGGGAGGGCAGGACAGGACTCACATTAGTCAGTATGACTCCACTCTCCCTCCCGGGATGCTGTGTGATTAACCAAGCCCCTGGGCAGTTCTGAGGTGCAGTCTCGTCTGTGAACCACTGGCTGAACCTGTGCAGGCCTCGGTTTCCCTATCTTGAAAATGGGGGAGTAAAAGTCCCACCCCCAGAGCATAGCTGTGATGATGGTAAGAGTCTGTCACAGGGGACGAGCCCCACAAAGAAACGATGGTGACCGCTATGCCACACGCTGGACCGGTTACCAGCCAGAGCAATGAGGCAACAGCCCAGACCTCGTCACAGGCCAGGAAATGGCCCAGAGACGGTGCCAGAAGCTGGAGGCCATGTTATTTGTGAAAAGTTCATCGTAACCAAAGAGTCCTTCAGTATCTCCCAGGTCATTTTTTAATGCAAATGTTATTAACAAATTGGACAGCCTTGTGCAGTAATTAGCAGTGGGGAAACCAGGAAAGTGAATAAACCAAAAATCAGCCTCCTCCCCTACCAAACACGCCCAGCAGGAGTCACATATTAATTAACCGCTCCTTCCACTGGACCCCCCGTTTGCAGGGTTCATGCGTGTTAGTTATAACCAACGCTGCAGGAGCCAACCGACAGGAACCATCTCCTCACAAGAGCCCCAACTCACCGATGGAGCAGACTCCTGGCTGGGCGGGGCTGTGGGCAGTTTCCCCTTGGAACTAAAGCAACACAATATTCAGTTATTTGTATGTGATCCCGAGGAACAGAGGTGGGGGTGAGTGATTAATTTTACCTGGATTGCAAGTAGCTGGAGCTGTCTAAAACTTGCACTCTTGCAAATAATAATCCCACAGGACATTTAAGTAGTGATCATGGTATTCAGGTACAAAGACAATTTCAACAAATTCCAAAGTAAAACCCATTCTCAACATTGTAAAATAAAAGTTTTAAATGAATAGCTAGAGTTTTGGGTTTTGTTTTTTTTTTACTCTAACTTGGTGGAAATTTTTAAAACTTCCAATAGCTCAAACTGAAAAGGAAATTCAAAGGAAATTACATGCTACTTAGACATTTCATGCCATTTGGACATTAAATAAAATGAGAGCATTGGATACTAAAACTTAGAGGGTGCAGCCAAAGCAACACTCAAAGGAAAATTCATATCCATAAATAAACCTAAAATGTATTACATTCTTAAGAGATTCTTTTAACAGAAAATCAGCTTACCCATCAAACAGCCTTCAATAAGGGGAGAAATTTTTGTCTAATTGTCTTCCCAAGTTTCCTGATAGCTCATACAACAGAAAGATTGCTAATACAAGATTTTCTTCCCCAAATCTCTGCATCTCCAAACGTGAGATGCAAGGTGATGAAATTCCAGCAATAGCAGAGATGTGTGGATACACATGAAGCTTACTATCTCCATTAGACAGATAAAGAAAGCAAGCTAGAGAAAGTCTACAATGGGTGCAGAGAACCCTCACTCCCTGTTCTGTCCTCATTACTTAGCTGAAGCCTTCAGATAAGCACTAGATAGTATAAGGAGGCCAAGATTCTTGGCCCTGGTTCTCCCACTCGTTAGCTGTGTGACCCTCAATCAAGTCCCTTAACACTTCTGTAGTAGTCAGCGCTTGCCATAGTGATGCTGTATAACAAACAGCCTCAAACTCTCAGAGCTTCCTGTGCAAATATTTCTCCTCATGCCCACTGCTCTCTAGGTTGAGTGCAATTGCCTGGCCTAGGCTGGACTCAACTAGGCAGCTCAGTTTCAGGCTGTGGGTCAGTTGAACTTGGCTCCAGGCTGTGGGTTGGGGTCAATCCACCCCATGTGTCTCCATATTTCTTTTGGATCAGAAGCTAAATGGGATACATTCTGCTATGACAGATCACAAATATGCAAGATATTGAACAGAAACATGTGCTATCTCTTAAGGCCTCTTCTTAAGAGGCATACTGTGTTCTACCCACAGTCTATTGGCCAAAGCAAGTCATGTGACCAAAGCCAAAGCTGTGGGGCAGAAAAATTTATTCTGCCCCAAGGATAAGGGGAGTGAATAATTGCTGAATGGTAATCCATTCTATCCTTTCTTACCCTCCATTTTCTTGTCTGTAAATTGAGGTTGATGAAAATCCTGCCTCCCAGGAACAAAAGTCAGCTTTGCTCTAACCTAGCTGTACCTGAACCCTATGCTGGTTGGCTTTGGACTTGGGTTAGGTCCCACTCCGGCCTGGTGCGGGGATGGAGTTGCCAGGCTTACAGCTGGGGGTGGCCCCAAGGCCACCCGGACCACGGTCTGCTCCGGGATGGAGAAGAGTCGGAGCCTGTATCGGGAACTTCCGCACAAAGCCCACTACCAGTATCAAACACACTCTGGTTAGCCATTAACTACCGCTCCCGAGTTCCCACCAGCCAGGTTCCCCGGCGCTGTGAGCAAGGCTGGCATCCCTAATTTCACCTGCTGCCTTTTTGGCTTCATCAGTATCTCGGGGCCCCCTGGGCCAAGACTAGCCCGGTAAGCACCTGCATCCAGAACCCTGGAGGACAAGGGGCTCCAACAGACTCACCTCGAGGTCTGAGCTCAGCAAGTTTCCCCAATCAGTCCAGCCTCATTTTCAAAACCACGAGGAAGCCAAAGGCAGCAGAGTAGCGTCATGAAGCATTTGGGTTTCGGAGACGAAAAGGCTCGCCGAGTTTAAACCCCAGCTCTGCCACTTTCTGGTGCAGGCAAGCCCCGTGCACCGTAGCCCCCTCACCTGGGCGGTGGCGCCCAGGCGGGCGTCTGCTGTAGGACTGCACCGGGTGGGAACCTCCGTGTCTCCTGTGAGTGCGTCTAGAAAAGCTTTGATCTCTTCATCTGTACGCTGGGGGTGATGCAAGCCACCTGATGGGGTGCATGAAACACCGTGCGGGGGGCCACCAAGCACAGCGCCTAGTACTTACTCAGTGCTCAAGAGAGAATGCTTCCCTTCTCTTCCCTGTGAGCCTGAACATACCAGAGAGATTGCCTTAATTGACACGGGGAAGGAACTAGTCACTAATGTAGAAGGACAGATTATTTTGTGTGATGCGCCTTATAAATGTTCATAGTCCAACAAGCAAAATACCAGACTTTGTCACATCTAAGATGTTATCGATGGCAAGACACAGCCCCACTTCAGAGATGTTAGATATGGGGGGAGGGGGGGCCTTAGAATAGATTAAATTCAGTATGTGGTATTGCAGGTGCTTTCACTGGATTGAACCATGTCTGATTTCACTACCTGGAGATAGCCTTGTCTCCCTGGGCATATCACATGCCATCGGAGAGTGAAATGCCCTCCCCCCTCTCGAGTGTCCTGTTTAGCACACAGTAGGTGTTCAGTGAATATCTGTTGAAAGAATGACTCAATCCATCCTTCCACTCCTCAAAGAATCAATGAATGATCAACAATGAATGGCGCTTGTCGATTTAAAAATGGCGTTCACCAGTAGGGGAGGGGCAAGACTGGTTAACACATACTTTTCTTTTCAAGAGGGACGTCCATGCTAGACAGATGTTAATATATATATTATTATAACATCCATCTAGCACGTGTGAGAGAGAAATGAGCATGATAACTGCGCCTCAGTCAGAGTTCTATCACGAGGACTCAGCCAGGCGATTCATATAAAGAACTTAGCTGCTAGTGCACGCTAAGTGTCCAATACGTGTGTGTATTTAAAGATTTTATTTATTTATTTTTAGAGAGAGGGGAAGGGAAGGAGACAGAGAAGAAGAGAAACATCGATGTGCGAGAAACAGTTGCCTCTCACACACACCTAACTGGGCACCTGGCCTGCAACCCAGGCGTGTGCCCTGACTGGGAACCGAACCAGCAACCCCCAGTTCACAGGCTGGCGCTCCATCCACTGAGCCACACGAGCCAAGGCTGAAATATATTTTTGTACGTATCTGATACATGCGAAGCTAATTCAGTTGTCCGTCAAGACCTTTTCACACACATTTGTTCACTGAACAGACAGTAGTGGGCATCCGTCATCTGTTAGGGACAAATAGCTGCCAAGCACAGAGACTATGGCCCTGCCCTACAAAACTGCATTTACTGAACCTAGCCGTTTGCCTCCTGAGAGCACCTAAGGACTACATTTCCCAGCCTCCCTTGCAGCTAGGTGGTACCACGTGACTCCAGTCTGACCAATGGAAGGGAGGAATGCCTATTCAGGCTTCACCATAAAACATCTTGCTGCATCATCCATGTACTCACTCTACCTGCTGCACCTGCAAGGCTGGAAGCAAAAAAATTTTGGATGGTGGAACAGACAATGGGAGGAGCCTGGAGGAAAGCTCTCTAACCCACACTGCACCGCTACGTGAGAAAAAAGAGACTTTTATGGAATCAAGTCTCTAAGATTTCAGGAGTTATTTGTTACTGCAACAGAGCATCGTCCAGCTCACACAGCTTTTTATAAAAATGACTCCCATTTTCTTATGAATGAGGATGAAAGTGTCCTCAGTGCCAAGGAGGAAAACCAGGCACTGAGGAGGGACCGCGCCACGAGGAAGGATGAAGGCAGTAGGAAGGGGAGATGAGGCTCCAGGCTGGGGCCAGGGCTAGAGGCCAAGCCATCCTCTGGACCCTGAGCGTTAAAAAAAAAGGGCGGTCACACTGAAAAGGTAACCCGGAACAGCACCGAAGGTTCTCGGGTTCACGGGGATGGACGTTCACAAGCCTCAGCTCTGAGAGGCCTGGAGGCCACCTGCTTCCTCCTGCCATCTGCCTCCGAAGGTGCCAGCACCAAAGAGCAGGAAGGCAGAGAAGTCTACAGGGCAGTGACCTCACCCCTCTGGGCCTCAGCCTCCTCGTCTGGAAAGTGGGCGTGATGACAACTGTGCCTCAGTCAGAGTTCAATCACGAGGACTCAACCAGGCGGTTCATATAAAGAACTTAGTGGCTAGTGCGCAGTAAGTGCCCAATACATGGCTGAGGGGAGGACACCGGGAGCCAAGGACACGAGGTAGAGGCCCACTCTGCTCCATCCTGGGGTCAGTTCTGGAGAAAGGCTCTGCCCACGCCTCCCTCCCAGCACAAACCACTAGGTTGCCTCTCCCATCAGCCAGATTCATGCCAGCCCCTTTGAGGTCACAGGCTGGGCTCCTGCTCTCTTTTCCATCCCTCCTGAGGCCAGAGCTGCAACTTCGGACAGCTCACTCGGCCCTGTGTGTGTGCGTGTGTGTGTGGTGTGATGGGGCAGGCCGTGTGTGTAGCAGTGGAAAGAGCTGGCAGGACAGTCCTAGGTGAACCTTGCCCCGCCCCCTCCCCACTCGTCATGGGAGGAGCCTGTACAGAATCTTCCTGTTCCTGCGCCTCAGTTGCTGTGTCTGTATGACAAAGGAGACAAACCCTGGGCCCCCAAGGGCCTCGGTCGGATCTCGGAGGACAGGGGCGTCGAGGGCCCGGCCAGGTGCCCTTCCACCAGCACGCAGTCCAGAACTGAAATCCTCTTTGGCCCCAGTGTTTAAAAAACTCGAAGGAGCTCAGGAGACGAGTTGAGGACAATCAGTACTCACTGGGCTGTCTCTAGCTCATTCTCTCTTCACACACGCACTTAAGATAACTTTGTTTTTATTGAGAAATGCTCTCAAAACAAAAGCAAAAACCCTGCTTTGTCCCACGTCAGCAGTATTAAAACTTCACCAGCAGCGGGAAGCGCGGGACAGCCTGAGCGCAGACTGCTGGAGAGGCTGGGTTCAGCGAAGCAGGGATGGTGCCCCTCCTCCCCCCAGTCCCCCGGACACTTCCTTTATCGCCTTCCTTGTGGCCTTGTTTGTTTATCTGCTTACTTACTGCTGTTTGTTTCCCATCCGGGAACTTACGGGAAGGTAAGGCCCCTGGCTCCACAAGCTGAAGCAGAGCCTGGTACACAGCAGGCACCTGATACTTACTTGCCAAAGAACACGAGGTTGAGGGAGTAATTGAACACTTCAGTGAGTGGATAAAAGAGCAGGGCGGGACAGAGCTGGTCGAGGACGGATCTTTCCCTTCTGCAAACCAGAGGCCGCCCCCGCCGCCCCCCGCCCAGGGTTGGGAGATGCGTGACCCCGGGACCTGTCTTCTCTGGGCCTCAGTTTCCTGAGCTGTAACATAGGACTTATGTTACTCCCCACCAGGTGGATGGTTTTGAGCATTAATGAAAAATCCCTGGGAAACGTAATTCTGTGCCCGGCACAATGGTCTGTAGTTTTATTCACTGAGTGGGAAGCTGAGGGAGGCAGGCAGCACACGCATCAGCTACCACTGCTCAAATGAGGGAAAAAAATTTCTAAGATTCAGTTCCTAAGATCCAAGGAGCTTCTCCTTAGAAACACCCAGCTGAGCCCAGTGTGGGGACAAAGGTCTGTACTAAGTGAGTTATAAAAACAACTCCCGGCCGGGAATCGCTGAGTTGCCCCCCACCCACCCACCCACCCACACACCCCACCCGGGGCAGGCCCAGGATTAACACTGGTCTGACCAGCACACTCAGCTTCTGGGAGGATTTTGAGAAAGGAGAAAAGAGACAGGGGGAAGTTATCCTTTTCATTTCAATACTAACCCCCTCCGCTCTTCAAAACACTTCAAGTCACACGATACTCACCTTACCTCCTAAAGCAGGTGTCAAATGAGGAAACCGAGGCCCACGACAGGGGATGGTTCTCACCCAGGGAGAACAGGCCAGTCCAGCCAGGGCCCGTCTCCTGAGCCCAGGCCCCACTCTGTCGGCTAGGCCACCCCAGATGTCCAAAGCGCTGAACAGATACTCCATCCTCATCCCATGGGCCCCTACCCAGCAGGTTCGCAGGCTCCCAGCTGAGCCCTTGGCAGACATCACTAATCAATTGGGGCATGTGCCAAATCCGTTCCAACCCTGGGCTCCAGGCAGACCGTACCAATCAATTGGAATTGGCCTGGGAGATTTAAAGGGTCCTCAGCCTGGTCATGGGCAGTGCAAACTGCCTGGTGGTCTCCCCAGGGCTTAGCATAGCTCCCGCACGTCCGCCAAACATTCAGTCCAGGGTGACTGGGTGGATGAGTGAGTGAACAAATGGACACCAGCCTGGGCAGAGACCCCCGGTTGAGGGATGGCACCTGCCTCTAGGCACATTCCATCCACAAGTACTGGACACAAAAGGAGCTGTGAGGTGGGGGGTGGGGTGGCAGGGCAGCGGCCAGGTCCCTCTCCTGCTGCTCCTGGTGCTCTGACTCCCCCAGAGCCCTGGGGCTGGAGTCACTTGCGCTTCCTGCTGAGCAACCCAGGCAAGTCACTGAAGCTCTCCCTGCCTCAGTTGTCTTGTCCCTAAAATGGGGGTTGCACCCGAACGTGCCCCAAAGGTTGTCAGGGGGCTCACGCAGACCACCATGGGAAGCCTTGGCCCAGTGGCCGGCCGGCACAGGGCAAGAGCTCTGAAGAGCCACGTGGCCCTCAGTCTCTCTCGTTACGCCTCAGGCCCTGGGAGCCAGGTTTCAGGAGGTCTTCCCTGGCGCTGAGCCTGTTGCCCAGAGCCATGCTGGGCTTGCACACACGTTCGTGGGTCAGCAACCTCCGCCTTGGATGGCGACAGAGTACAGGTTCTGTGGGGCAGGCGATGGGGGCCGCCAGGGCTCCAGGACCCCAGCTGAGCTCCCCCATGCCCACCAGCCACAGAACAGCCTTGTTGGGGTACAGAGCCACGCTGCCAAGTATCCAAGCACCACTGGTCCCGGGGCCTCAGAGAAGACTCAACAGTGACCCCTGCGGTCAGCCACACCCCACCGGGTCCTTTTGCCGCCCATCCCCCTCTCTGCCACCTCCGACAGTCCCATGTCCCCACAGAGCAACCCCAACTCCGAACCACAGAGACAGAGAGCCGGGGGCAGCCAGAGGCCGAACTGGGAGGTTCGCCTGGGTTCCACCCCAGCTCCAGGCCAGCACCCTCAGCGCATCCGTCCCCCGCTCTGGGCCTGAGTTTACTCACCTGGAAATGAAGGGTGGGGGGCAGCCTGATCGCTAGGGCCCTCCTGGTTCTAACAGTGTCTTCTGCGTACTTACACACCATTGACTGATTTATCCTGCAAGTCCTGAGTGCCTACGGTGTGCCAGGCCGTGTGCTGGGCACCTTGCTGTCCTCTCTGCTGGAAGGCCGCTCCTCCTCCTTGGCCTCCAAGCGGCAGCCTCCCAAGGAAGCCTTCCCAGGCCAGCTCTGGGGCCCTCCCCTGCCTCCCCCCAGCCCCATCCTTCTTCCCCGCGGAGTCATCTGGCCTGTTTATCTGTCTGTGTCCCTCTGAATGAGGCCTCCTGAGGGCAGGGTCACGTCTCATTCCTCCTCCCATTTGCAGGGATTTCAGAGGAAGGTTCTGGAAATATCGCTTGGGCAAATGGCCAAGTAAATGAATACATGAATTCCAAATCTCTCCTCCATCCTCCTGCCCCCAACACCACACCCTCAATTAAGCTTTTGCCTCCATAGTTGCTTCTCCAAACCAATCTCTGGGAGCCCACAGGGGCAAATCCCACCACTGACCGTAAACCTTCCCAGCCATGCCTCCCTCCTCCAAGCTATGTGACCGAAAGGTGCCCACGAGGCACATGTGGCATTTTCGAGGTGTTAATGGCTCTGCTGACACTACCTGGGGCTTGCCCCAGCAGACACTGTCAGTATTTGGGCATTAATTAACTTCCTGGGGGAAGCACTGGCTCACTCCAGACGTGATCTCCCAGCTCCAGGAGAAAGGCGAGCACCCCGACCACCCAAACCATCAGGCCAGCCCTGCAGGCCGGGAAGCCTTGTCTCACGCAGACCCGCTCCCCTGCAGGCCTGCAGGCCCCTCCTCCCCACACGTGTGCACACGGACCTCACCCACACACGCACACCCGCCGCCCTGCCCAGTCTACGGCACCCCGCTCCGAGCCGCTGTGTGTCCAGAAGCTTGTGTGTGACACACCCAGTCTGCAAACGCTTGTGAACTCCCACTGCGCGCCCCCCAAGCTTCGCCGTTCCCAGGGGCACCGAAGAGCTCAGCTGTTCCACTGCCTCCTTCAGCACACGCTCCTTACCACAGCTGCGGCAGCACCCCCCGCCCAGGCCACCCCCAAAAGGGATCGAGGGTTTTTTTATGAAGCTCGACAACTGCTCAGCCCTCCCCACTAGCCCACCTCTTGATTCTTGAGAAGGAGGGGGGATCAAGTCAGCCTGGGCCCCAGAGAATGGGGTCCTGCGCATGGGGCTGACCCTTGTCCACTGACCCCGGGGAGGGAAGGAGCCTCAGCAGAGCTCAAACCCACCTTGGGGCAGAAGTGCAGCTGGTGGCCTGGGAAGTGCCCAGGGGGACTACGCAGGGAGCCAGGGCCTGGAGAATCCACGTCCACCCGTAGTCTGATTCCCCACCTGGGCCCCCAGGGGCGTGGAGTGCAGCCCCACGGACAGCTGTGCACAACGCGCTGAGGCCGGGACACGTACTGGCTTCTTCCTGGGCTCCCGCAGGCCCTGGCCTCAGGGCAGTTGGCAGGAAAGTGGCGGGTGTCAACCAAATCAAGCTCACGTTCACCCTGAGCGGAGCCCTGATGGAGAGGCAAGTGGCTGCTTCTGAAGGACCTAGAGAGAGTTCCAGTCCCGGAGACGGATCTGGGCTCAAACCCTATCTCCGCCCTTCCTTGGATGTGTGACTTGCGCAAGACACATAAACTCTAAGTCTGAGTTCCCCCCAACAAGTTCTGGGCAAGGACAGAATGAAGGCCAAAGTCAGCATTACTAGGACATTCTTGGACTCTTGCAATGAGCCAGACACCATGGGTCCCAGACTGGACTGGCGCACAGTCCTCACAACTGTAACGCCGGTGGGGCCTCCTGCTTCCCTCTACGTGCCGGCGATGTCTCCAAAGTGAGCTTCAAAATTAGCTAAGGGAAGTCATTGTGTGTCTTTAAGACGGACTCTAGGGAAGTAAGGTGCAGCATTTTTTATTCCTACAGGTGTTATCCCACGGACGAGTCCCACACCTGGGTATCCCTATCACCAGACCACCAATAGAGTGGAATCAAGATGTCCTTTTCCTGTAGTCCCCTTAGAGCATCGATCCTGGCTTCGCTGGAGGACAGTGCGGGGTGGGAAGAGGCGCTGCTGGTCGGAGAGGCTTGGACCAGTTTGAGATGGTCCAAAGATGGCGTGGGAAGGGCAGCGCATGGGACCTGGGGCTGCAGGGCCTTGGGCAAGTCCCGTCCACTGCCAGGACCCGTTTCCTCCTCTGAGAAGCAGAGTGCGTGCTCCGAAGTTTGCGTAAACCCTCGACGTCTGCCTGGCAGAGTCGATGCCGCCACAGTTGTCTGAGGAAATAATTCTGGAGAATTCTTAAGACTGAAGGGAGACCCAGAAGAAACTGGAGGATGGGCTGGCGGGTCACCACTCCCACCAAGGGACAAAGCTGGTGCAGAGGACGAGGGGCACAAGGAAGGAGGAAACTCAGAAGAAGCACAGAGGAGTCTGCTCCTGGACCTTGCCCCCCTGCCCCCCCACAGGGCCCACCGAGCTCCCAGTCTCTGTGAAGCCCCGTCGTCCTTCCAGGGCCAACTCAAGCCCTCCCTCCTGAAGCAAACCCCTTGACCATTTCGAGGAGACCCCCGCCCCAGGCACCTTGGACTGCCCCCTCTCAGAGCAGCAGCCACTCCCCTTCCAGGGAGATCACAACCTTGTCCCTCTGATTGTCTTAGTGCCCAACTGGGAGGAGGTGGCCCGTGAACAGTTCAGGACATGAAGGAAAACTACCCACAGACGTTAAATGGGCAAAGCTCCACGGCCCGCGGTGTTGGCCTCTGCGGCTGGGGTTCATCGTCCTGGCACAAACCTTGCTCTGCCCCTTCAGAGCTGTGCCATTCCCAAATCACCCCACTCCCCTGAGACGCAGGTCCTGCTCCGCAAGCAGTCACAGTGAGGGATTCAGGGCAAGGGCCTGTCGCCTACTAGGAACACAGTAATGGGCCCTATTGTCATTATTAGTAGTTAGGAGGGAAAGGTTACAGAACCAGTGATTAGGATCCTCGGTGACTTCAGCCCTTAGCATGCACCCGTGCACTCACTGGAGCATGCCTCAGAGCCTCCTCCATCCGGTCACGAGCTTTTGTTTTCCGCGTCAGACAAATGGGTAGAATACTTCCCGGAGTATTCCCTGCGGCACCTGGGCCAGAAAGTGAAGGAATCAGGCCCAGCCTTGCGGTTGAGGGTACCTCCAAAACTTTCTCCTGGAGGGTCCCTCAGGGTCAAGAAGGCTGCCCCCCTAGTCTCTTGCAAAGACCTTGGGTCGCCCGGGGCTAGCCCGGACCACAGGGTGAGGAAGGAACTGTAGTTTGGCCAGGAGCCATGCGCACCTGCCGCAGGTGGGCCCAGCCATGCGGAAGGGGGAGGAGCCGTGGCCGCACGCAAGTGAGCTGACCCCCGGCTCCGAGGACCTAGACCGAGGGCGGCCATGGGCTCCAACGTGGCTGCTGAGAGGCGACCCCCGTTGCAGACAGCGGCCCCAGCGCCTCCGAGTCCCACGCTGCGCGGCTGCCCCAGGAGAACATTCGAGGCAGCAGCGGCGTTAGAAGCCCCGGGTCCATTCGGTATTTGAATAGCACAAAGGAACCGCCTTGGTCTGATTGGCCAACCGAGTAACCCCGGGGCGGGCAGCGTCTGTCACTCGGGAGGCTCTCGGCATTTCTATTGGCTTACCATGCGTGGGGCGGAGCCCGAACGCCCAGCTAAATAGCTGGGGCCGGGGCCGGCCGAAGCTCATTGCTTTGGCGCCGTCTGGGGAGCACGGTACTGCGGGTGGCGCGCAGCGCATGGTGGCGGCTCCTGTCGGAGCGCAGCCGACCCGCTGATCCGGGCTCCGTTTCCCCTGCCCAGCGCGCCCCGGTGGCCGGCTGGAGGCCGAAACAGCAGCAGCATTAACAGCAGCAGCAGCCGCGGCTGCTCCGCCGCCGCCTTCTCCGCGGGAGCATGGAGTGCGCCCTGGACGCCCAGAGCCTGATCAGCATCTCCCTGCGCAAGATCCACAGCTCCCGGACCCAGCGCGGCGGCATCAAGCTGCACAAGAACCTCCTGGTATCCTACGTGCTCCGCAACGCGCGCCAGCTCTACCTGAGCGAGCGCTACGCTGAGCTCTACAGGCGCCAGCAGCAGCAGCAACAGCAGCAGCCGCCCCACCAACAGCACCAGCACCAGCACCTCGCGTACGCGGCGCCGGGCATGCCGGCCAGCGCGGCCGACTTCGGCCCGCTCCAACTTGGTGGCTGCGGGGAAACGGAGGCGCGCGAGCCGGCCGCGCGGCACCAGCTGCACCAGCTCCACCAGCTCCACCAGCTGCACCTCCAGCAGCAGCTGCACCAGCACCAGCACCCGGCGCCCAGGAGCTGCGCGGCAGCGACGGCCGGGGCGCCAGCGGGCGGCACGGGGGCGCTCTCGGAGCTGCCCGGGTGCGCCGCGCTCCAGCCGCCGCACGGCGCGCCCCACCGCGGGCAGCCCTTGGAGCCGCTGCAACCCGGTCCTGCGCCGTTGCCGCCGCCCGCGCCCGCCACGCTCTGCCCGCGGGACCCTCGCGCCCCTGGCGCCTGCTCCGCGCCCTCTGTGCCCCCAGGGGCCACCCCTCAGGCCGCTGCCGCCACCTCACCTCCCGCCTCCCCGGCCCCCGCCTCCTCCCCGGGCTTCTACCGGGTCGCGTACCCGGCCCCCTCGGACTTCGGTGTGCACTGCAGCAGCCAGACCACCGTGCTAGATCTGGACACTCACGTGGTGACCACGGTGGAGAACGGCTACTTGCACCAGGACTGCTGCGCCTCCGCCCACTGCCCCTGCTGTGGCCAGGGCGCCCCGGGACCGGGCCTGGCGTCCGCCGCCGGCTGCAAGCGCAAGTATTACCCTGGCCAAGAGGAGGAGGAGGACGACGACGAGGACGGGGGCGACCTGGGAGCTGAGCCCCCCGGGGGTGCGCCGTTCGCTCCCTGCAAACGCGCCCGCTTCGAGGACTTCTGCCCGGACTCGTCCCCGGACGCGTCCAACATCTCAAACTTGATCTCCATCTTTGGCTCAGGCTTCTCGGGGCTGGTGAGCCGACAGCCGGACTCCTCGGAGCAGCCGCCGCCGCTCAACGGGCAGCTGTGCGCCAAGCAGGCGCTCGCCAGCCTCGGCGCCTGGACTCGAGCCATTGTCGCCTTCTAGGGACCCCCGAGGGCACGGGGACCCGCGGGGCTGGGGCCAGACAAAGACTCGGCCAAGGGGCAAGAGGAGGGAAGGAACGGGCGCCCGGCCACTCGGGGCTGAGCTGGGGGCGAGCAGGGGAAGGCGGCTAATGTTTTATAAATTGTAAAATAAAAAAAAGAAATCTAAGATCTTGGACTTTATTTTTACAGAGAGAAAAAGCGCCTATTTAAGTATGCTTTGTGTTTCTCCTACTCTTTTTTTTTTTTTCTTTTTATTGTAGTGATTGCAGTGGTGTTTAGCGAGAAGCCAGCCACGTGAGGGAGGGCTGCTGCCCGGAGGAGGTGCCGGGCAGCCGGGGGCGAGACCGGGCGCCCGGGCGCGCCGGGGGCGCAGCGCTGGAGGGCGCGGGGCCGGGGACGCCGATCCCAATCAGTTGTCAGACCCAGGAAGCTCGGCGCTCGGTTCTCCTGAGTCCCTCCATGGGGTGAGGAATGGGTCTTGTGAAATCCTGAGCAAAAACAAAGGCAAACTCTATCTCCGAAAGGGATGTTTGGGTCACATTTCCTCTCTGGGGGCGGCCTCCAAAGTTCGCAAAATGAGAAGGCAGAAATGAAAACACTTCAACTTTTTTTTTTCTTTTCTTCCCGGGCGGGTGTCTCGAACCCCTCCTCTCCCCGCCCCTCTGGCTCCGCTCTCTTCCCCTCCTCCACCCGTCTCCCGGACTCAGGGGTGGCGCCGGACACCCCGACACTCTCGGACACTGTTTGGGGAAGGGGTGGGGGCGGGCACCAAGGACTACATTTCCCATCATGCCCAGCACTGCGGTCCTCACTCCACAAAAAAGGAAGTCGGTTCCTCCACCTGGATCCCCCGCGGCCCGCAGGGAGGGAGGCAGGGGCTGCGGCCGCCGACTGCGTCGGAGACTTTTCCCCAAGTTCCCGGTCAGGTGTGGTGCTTGAGTGTGTGCTTCTGAGTCGCTCTGTCCTGCTTCAGCCTTCGGCTGCATTTCATGAAGCCAGCATTGTTCGAGCCTGTGAGAACTCCGTCCTGTGTCTTCAGCCCAATAGATTTTGTTTAATTTAAAGCCTTTTGTTGTAAAAAGGTGGGGTTCCGCAGCCCCTCTGGTTCGCTGCCATCAGCACCGTGTGGACTCCAAAACAAGTTGCCAACCCTTCCTTTCTTGGCCCTTCTCCCTCATTTCTCCTGTGTTTTTGTGCGCACTGAATTGTACATCACCGGGTAAAACTGTTCAGATTATTTGTTTAAATTTATAATCTTAATAAAACGTCGATTACAGAGGATAGTGGTGCCTTGTTTTCAGCTCGGCCTGGAGGTGGCGGGGAGGAGAGAGGGCGCTGGGGAGAGACCCCTACCTTCCATGCAAATCCCAGTTCTCCTGGGCCTGGACGGACAGGGATCTGCCCACATCCGCAGGGCTGGGAGTGGGAACAGGATAGGGTGGGAGCGGGGTGCTGGTTGCTGGGGTAGAAGCCAGTGCTGCGCCCCTCGGGGAGCCCTCGTCTCCAAAAGAAGCTGCCCCCCATGGGCACCGGCCGCCCCAGGGGTCTCCCGCAGGAAGCGCAACCAGCCTCCAGCACATTTCCTGCCCAGCCAGGAACACGGCCTGGCTGGCCTCGAGTCTGAGCTCTCTCTGCGGCAGGGAAGAGCAGCCGGGGGACGCCGAGGGTCTTCTGGGCCACCCACCCTCCCCGCCCCGCGCCTCCGCTCGCACGCCTAGGTCTGCAACTTGGGGAAGTTTTTGCGTTTTCCTTTTTTTTTAAGTTGAGTTTGTTATCACTGCTCGGTGCCACTTGGTGGTGTGCTGGCGGCGTCTCCCTCCCTCCTCGCGCCCCTCCCCTCTCCCTCTCCCCTCCCTCCCGCCCGCCTCTCTTCCCTCCCCAGTGGATGGAGGCAGGAAGGCTCCAGGCGCGCTCTCCCCTCTGACCACCTACGGAATGACCTCAGAGTGGGAGAATGTGCCAAGGCCCCGAGGAAGCTCGCGTTCTCCCCACTGGAACCAAATTCACATCTGGAGCCGCTGCTCGGGCCCGGGGGCGCGCGGGGTGGTTCCAGCTTTGCAAACAGGGGAGAGGAAAGAAAGAATGGCGGGGGGTGGGGGGAAGCAAGCAAGAAGGAAAAAAGCAAAGTGACTGCTTGCTTTCTGTTTAATTCTCATTCTCTCTCTCTCTCTCTCTCCCCCCCCACCCCCGCCAACCCCAATGCTCTCGCGCTCGCTTTCTCGCTCCTGAGCTCCCCCTTCCTGCCCCAGCCACCCCGCAGGACGACTCACACACACACACCCCCACCCCAGCCTTCACGCCTCCCGCAGCGAGAGGCAAGGCTGCTGCCGAGACGCCCCCACCCCAGACACCGAGAGGCAGACCCAAGCCAGTCCCCGGGGTCTGCCCGGCTCTGGATCCCGGCGTCGCGCAAGGCGAAGTTCTTGGGGACACTCCAGAGCGCGGGGGGCCGCGAAGGTCTGCGATGGGGGTGGGGGAAGAGGGAGGCTATGGAGGCGTGAGTCACAGGAAAGAAAGGCACCTTCACCCCTCCACCCCCGAGGGCTGTTTTGTCGGCCTCCCACGGGAAGAGTCGGGAGCTGCAGAGGAGGGGGAACGGTGTGTCTCCCCCCTCCCCATTTTTTCCCTGCTAGTCCTAGGAATCGCTGTTGGATGCAAGGTTTTGATTCAATCCGTCCAGCCAGTTGCCAGAGCTCCCCCTAGTGCCGCTTCCATGGCGCTGCAGCTACTGAGGCTGGGAGTGGGCGAGGCAAAGCCGGGGGCGGCGGGACTGCGGGGGTGCTGCTTGGCGCCCACTTGGGGCGCAGCGCAGAGTCCGGATCCTGCCGCGACTGTCCGCGAGCCTGGGGCCGCGTGCGTTCCTACTCCAGGACCGCGTGGAGGAGGGGGGCACGTGGACGGCAGCCTTTGTTGGGTGCACGGACCCGGGCACAGAAGGGACCCGCTAAGGGGCTTGGGAACTCCCCACCCTCTCCCGATCCCGACGGCAGAGGACTGTGCGTGCGAAGTAAGAGCTCTGAACTCAACAGGACCGCGGACCGGTTCTCCTCTCTTCTGCTGGGTTCTCTGAGCTTCAGCTGCGCCAAGAGGCTCAAGCTCACTGGGATCTAGTGAAACGGAGGGACGGATGTAGAGGGATCTGGGAGCACCCAGGAGAGAGGTGCCCTTCCTCCTTATCTTTTCGGGGCCCAGGGATCTTGGGCAGCCGCACGAAGGGTTAATGCCCTGAGCATAATCCGCAGGTACCCAAAACACAACCCACCGCCCACCTGCATCTCACACTGAGGCAGTGCACACGAAACCGTAACACAAGCGCCGCCCGGACATTGCACTGTGCACCGCATGCTGGGCCGCACCAGCCAAACGCACTGTCCGCAACGCACGCTCCAAGTGGCAGCCTCACTCCACTCAATGTCCCCTTCCTCCAGACCTGGCACAGCACGCGGTGAGCCCGCCCAGAATATCCAGGGAGACCAACACTCCTGGGCATAGCACTACTGAAAGGCTGAGTGAGCTGGAGCGGGTTGGGGTGGGGGGGGCAGTGTTAAATGACTGCGGAGGGGGCACACGCCTAGCCGTGAAGGTTTTCCAAGAAAGGGGAGGGGCAGGCAGGCTGACGAACCAGGAGTCCTCAGATATAGGTCCACAGACAAGCCCCTCTCCAGTGAAAAAACCAAGCCGAACCCCACAAGAGCCCCCAGGTAGAACTTGGAGGTGCTGTTTGTGGGGGGGAGATTGGAAGGGACTGGGGGACCAAGGTAGTGATGTGGGGGAGCTTCCAGAAAACAGCAGCTTTGGAAGCCAGACCTGCAGCAAGCCCATGGTGCCCCCCGGGGTAACCAGCACCCCAGCCCCAGCCACACACACACACCCTTGCTCCAGCTCCGCAACAGCCAACTGCGCAGGTCCTGCTGCCCCTGACACAGGGTGTAGGGCTGAGCCAGGCTCCAAGCTGTGCTCCCAGCCACGTGGCGCTGCTGGAATGACAGCCCAGAGGCTGGGAGAGCGACAGGCTGCCCTCCAGAGAAGCCAGGGGCTGGGGATGCCCTGGGCTCCAGGGGGACCGCTGCGCCCGGCGGGGACACCGCAGGGCTCCAACGTCGTGGGCATTCGTGGGTGTCCCTGCGTGCATCTCCACTCACTGAGCACCCACCCACTGGCAGAGCGCCCATTCCGTGCCTGGCCTGTGCAGAGCATTGAGCGGACCCCCTCGGAAAATAACAGCAACTACAAGAACAGTGAACCTCTTGGTACCCATGCACGCAATTTCCCCAGGTACCCTCTGAAATAGATGCTATTAGCGTCCTTGTTCAGAAATGAGAAAACTTGCCCCAAGTCACACCGTGAAGAAGGGGCTGGCCAAGCTTCCTGTTGGGGTTCACAGTCTAGTGGGGAAGAATTTAAAACATTACAATGAGGGCTGGCAAACGACCCTGATGTTGTCTGAATGGTAATATTGATCAGTTCCCACAGAACCTGAACTGGCAGGCTGGGAGCACTCCCCACCCTGCTTAACGCTCTGGGTCCCAGGATCCAGGGATAAAGAGATGCACAGGAGAGTGGCATCTGTGTCCCACCCCACCAGGACACGGACTGACTGTTTCCTGGCATTTGTCAGGACTTTATCGTAGGAGGCAGCAGGCCATCGGGAATCAGCTTGGGCAAAAGGTGAGATTTCTTAGCTCCTGGCTCTAAACTGTGCAGTGGGCAGGGATGTATCTGGCTTCAGGTACAACTGGATCCAGGTGCAAATCTCCAAATCTCTCTCTCTCTCTCCACCTTCCCTGTGACTTTCTTCTCTGCACTTGAGCTTCCCACTCTCCTCTGTGGGCCTATTCTCACTACAGCTATAGGAGGCAGCTCCTGGCTTCCCATCTCACAGCTTTGCCACCCAAGAGGGACTGTCCTCTCCTCTTATTTTCAACTCAGAAAATCTTGGGGAGCCCTGGGCAGACATCTCAGTTGGTTAGAGCATCAGCCTGATACGCCAAGGTTGTGAGTGTGAGCCCCGGTCAGGGCACATTCAAAGATGAACCAATGAATGCATAAATAAATGGAATAACAAATTAATGTTTCTCTCTCTCCCTACGCCCTCCCTCCCTCCCTTCTTCTTTCTCTAAAAATCAATAAATAAAATTCTTTTAAAAAAAAAAATCTCCAGGAAAGACTGCCATGTCCAAACCTGGTGGAGGGTGGCTGGTAGCTCCCACTAGAAGTTCATGGGCAGAGAAGGGATGTTCTCAGGAAAACGTAGCCGAGGGTGACCGGCCAAAGATGTCCTCCAGAGAGGGGGCTGCTAAAGGAGGCCTTTTCACATGGGACTTGGGGAGACCACCATACAGGCGTGGCCGCTTCAGGGCCTGGGGAATTATGTGCAGCCAACACAGCCCTGGGGAAGGTCCATCCTCCTTGGTCCTCGCCAGGATCACGAGGCTTCGGGGCAATCTGGTACCTCCCTGGTTTGGCACTCGGGGATTACCAGGGGAGGGGCGGCAGCAGTGCCCCCCCGCCCACAGGTTCTCCCAGCAGGGTCCATGGCAGGGACAGTGACAAGGAACACCCTCAGGGGACTTAGGGCAACGCTTATCCACAGGAGGCCAAAGTGGAGGAACTGGGCTGGAGCTCACGCGTGGCTCCGCCCAGAGACAATGAAAAGGCTTTGAGGAGAGGCAAGGTGCTGACGTGCAGTGTGGACGGGGAGAGACCACCCCGAGGTGAACACGTCCACCTTTGCATCCCCAGCTGGTGGGTTCCGGGGACATCCGGGGAACAGGTAGCGTCCCCAGTTCACCGGTGTGTGTACGAGGCTGAACAGAAGCTCGAAAATGTTGAATGGTTGGGAGATTACTTGTGTTTTATCATTCAAGTCTTTCTGTGTTTTCCAAATTTTCTACAATGAGCATGTATCACTTTTATATTTAGAAGAAAAAGGTAACATACATTTTTCAGGGAAAAACGGTGACGTGACAGGCGCCGTGATGGATGATGCACAGCGCGCGACAGAGCTGGTGGCGGGGTAGCGGGGAAGCAGCGACAGTCAACCCGTCTGGGGCGGGCTGCACCCCTGAGAGACGGGGCGCTCGACCCCAAGCCCTGAGTCCCCAGAATCCACCCTCCCGCACTCTGTCTTTGTTAAAAGAAGCGTAAGACAGATGACAAGCTCGTCTCAGGGATGTTGTGGACTACACATTCTGGAGGGAGCCTAGTTCACTCTCACCTCTGACCCCCGCCCCAGCTCCGCCCAGTCCTACCCATCCATCGTCACAGAATGATTTGCTCAGAGTGCCCAGATCTCCTGGCGAGGTGGGCAGGAAGAGGCAAATGTGCTTGGGAGACGTTTTCAGCCAGTGGTCAAGCTGGGCGGAAAGGAAAGAGCAGGATCAGGAGTCTGGAGACCCAGGGGCGGGGCCTGGCTCACCTTGGGACCTGAGACCAGTTACTTCCCAGCCGGCCCACGTGCCCGCCTCTGAAGAGCTAGAGGAGGGAGGTCCTAGGCCAGGGTCGATGCGCGAAAAGTCATACAGCAACCGTCGCTGCCAGCCTTCCGATGACCGAAGGCTGTGTCTCATCGCAGTAAGAAAAACGCAGGTGGCGATGTCTCGCTCCACATCTGCCTGGGAGCACGGTCGCCTGCGTGTCGCACTCTTGCAATAAACGCACGCACTCACTCATTCACTGAAACATACACTGAGCGCCTGCGTACGCCCGGCTCCGTGCTGGACGTCAAGGACACAGCCATGGACCAGACCGGCGAGCCTCCTGCCCCGTGGGGCTGACGGTCTGGGTGCAGGACGAGAAGCAAGTGAACCAACAAGTCATTAGATAAATCCTGTGGGAAAATTAAAGCAGGGCTAGAGAGACTTGTGATCAGAAAAGGTGCTATCTCACACCTGACTTGCGGGCCAGGTTCCCCAGTGGGGCACACACTGACGTTTCCCTCCTTCTCTTCCTCCCTCCCTTCCCCTCTGTCTAAAAATAAATTAATAAATCTTTTAAAAAATTATATAAAAAAAGAAAAGGTGATATTTAAGCTGAGGTCAGAATGGATCAGCTGTATTAGTCAGTATAGTATAGGCTATGCTGCAGTAACACATTAATGCCCAAATCTCAGAAATTTGAAACAACAAAGAGTGGGTTGTCTGGTTTTGTTGTTTTTTTTTTTCACCACACAGTCTGACTAAATCAGACAGCTCTCCCAGGCGGCTGTGTTCTGTGTGGTGACTCAGCAATCCAGGAGCCAGAGAGCCCTGCAAGGGAGGTGATTCTCTTCACACTCACAGCCCTTTGGCCAAAAGCAGCCCTATGACCCACCCAGCTGCAAGGGGCCTGGGAAGGGCAGCATCCCTGGGGGCCTGGGAAGGAGAGCTGAAGCCCAGACGGATGAGCACTAGAAATCTCTCCCGTACCAGCTGGACAAACGATGGTGGAGGAGCGCACCAGGCAGAAGGCACAGCAGATGCAAAGACTAACGCAGTCACTACCCTGGTGTGTTCGAGAAATTGGAAGAAGGCTGACGTGGCCGAGAGCAAGGGGGCGAGTGGCAGGAGACAGGGCTGGAAAGGAAGACGGGGACTGTACAGGACGGTGAGGGGACTTCATGCAGTGCCTGTTCAGTGAGGGGAGGGTGCCGCGGGGCCAGGGGGAGGGGACAAACCAGTATAACCACCTTCTGGGACAGCTGCCCCAACCAGTTTCCCTGGTCCTGCTGGGCAGGCTGAGTCTCCTCCTCCAATCCTGGCTGTGTCTTTCTTCCCAAGGGACTGATCCCCAGGGACATGCCACCTAAGGCACCCTCAGGTCTGCTCCAGGGCAGACTTCCGTGTGTGACATCCCTCCCTGGCAGTCTTAGTATCCAATGAGTGAATGTGGACTGACAGGCACCAGACCAAGCACCAGAGGGCTTCTGGGGGCCGCCCCCACTCGGGGACCCCGTCCAAAGCCCAGGCTCATGGTTCCAAGCTCGTCCTCCAGACCCGCACAGGCCTGAGCACACCCCGGGCTCTGCCCCTTTCTAGGTGACGATGGGCTCTCCACTTCCCCTCTTGGGGTCTTCAGTCCCTTGTCTATAAAATGAGGATGCGTGTGAGTGCCCACCCGGCATACAGTAGGCGCTCAATAAACGAGAGCGGCGATATTGTCACCAGTCAGCTCTGCCCAGAGAATAACTTGTCCCTGGAAAATGCAGACGGCTTTCCTTCTGCCTCCCTGCTGGCAAACAAAATTGGTGACCGAAGAAGTAAGCACACGCACCTTTTTCCAGAGAGACCGACCGAGATCGTTTTACTGCGGGGCTGGGGAAAGCAGAGGAAGTGCCCTATGAACTTGCTTGGGTTTTTTTGTCTTCCCATAAATTGACACTTGTGTTTTCAAAAACGTTCTTCTTCAGGGCCTGGCTGTGCCTGACAGTCAACACTTACCGGTGCGTGTGCCACAGTTTCCTTCAGCACGTGGGACAGGTGACTCAGTAAACAAGATAGCGAGAGAGGAGTGAATAGATGGGTGAGTGAACAGACCATCTGTCCATTCCAGGGGTTGTTTTAAAGGAGAAAGAGGTGGGGAGAGACTGTGTGCCCTCCCCCAGTCAGGCCCTTCCCCACCCCCACTGCACCCGAGTCTCTAACTCCTCCTCCTTCTGCTCCCCAACCCAGTCATGTCCTGAAGTTTCTTGAACGTTCCATGCACCTTCTCACTTTCATTCCCCAGCTCCGTCCACACACACACACACACACACACACACACACACACACCTACACCCCCAGCCCAGGGTGAAACGTGAGGGTCCCCTTTGAAACCCACATCCACCAGCCTGGGGACCGCTGGGAAGGCTAAGGAACAAAGACCCCCTTTGTTCAGAGGAAGCTCTGGGGGGCCACAGAGACAAGGGCCTGGCTGCGCGCAGGACAGGTCCACGCGGGGAGGGGCAGTTGGAGCTCCCAGTGACCCGCACGCATTCTGATTGGGCGGACAGTTCCACGATGCTTTAGGTCAAGAAAGGAAGCGGTTGTCTAGGTTCCCAGGCCTGGATCCTCACTCTGTGGGTCCCGCGCTGTCCGGCCTCAGCTTAAGCAAAGCGGGGACTAACTGGCTGGGGACCTGGGAAGTCCATGGGTGCTTCGGCTCCGGGCACACTGGACCCCGAGGCTCACAGGATGCCATCAGGGCTCACTCACTGTCCCTTGGCACCTCCTGTCCCTCCTTGGTTTCTCAGGGTCTCTCTGGCATGACCAGGACGGCCACCGGCCAGGGTCAGCGTCCTGGGCACGTGACCGGTGCAGCCTCGAGGAGCCCGCATGCTAAGGGGGTTAGTACCCTGCTGTCTTGATAGGGCTGAACGCTTAGGCTGTCTTGAAACCCACACTCATTTCGGCTTTGAATCTGCGTTTTGTAAGTGAAGCCCGACAGGAGAGGAGAGTTTACACTGAGGTTTGGAGAGCTTGATCCACGTGCCGTCCTGCCTCCTGCCACCTCCCCGCCTGTCTGGGACGGGATCTTCCCCCACACTACTCTTCCCCCGTGCCCCCCTGGCACCCCGGTCCTGCCTGGCCTCCTCTTCCCTGTGACTATTGTCCCCTCCACCCTGGGCACACACACAGGGAGGGTTGGGGTCAGGCACCCTTGCCCAGTAGTGTCACAGGGCATGGTGGCCCTGCATTGGCAGCACCACAGCCCGTCTGGCCGCCAACCAGAGACTGTGTCTAGGCAGGCGCGAGCCCCTCGCCACCTCCTGACCTGAGGCCTGAGATCCTTGCGGATCACGCCTCCGCTGTAGGTTGAGGCAGGGGCTGGTGGGAAGGGGAGGTGCCTGGTCAGCTTCCCCAGGTCCTACCCCTGGGCCAGGGCTCAGGACATCAGTCTCCTGCTCGGTGGCAGGAGTAATTCAGCAACGGTCAAGCCCAAGGGAGAGAGGGAGCATGCACATGGGCACGCGTGGCAGGGTGGGGGGTGCCTGGGGGGTCTGCAACACCCCCAAGCCTGCGAGCTTCCCTCGGCGGCTCCACGTGTTGGGACGCCCTCGCCTCGAGCCTTCCGGAGCCTGGCCGGCTGTGCTGGTCTGCTCCGGCCGGCCCGGTGCACCCCCAGGGACAAGCCACAAGCTGTGTCAGTTCTGCGACGACACACCAACTAGATGCTCCGACATTTGCATTTAAAACTGGTATTGCACGATACAAAAATAAATGGTAAAATGTGTGCTAATCATTTAAATTTTTAATTAGAATGGCATTAAATAGCAAATTAAAAACACCCTAACAAGTTGAGAGTGAGCTTGTGGAAAGAAGGAAAAGCGTTTCCTGTAACTTTCGTGGCGCTTTTCCCTGCTTTTTGAGTCCGCGGCCCTGCACTTCCTTCGTGCGCTGGGCTGGCCGGCCCGGCCACCAGCATCCCTGGGATAACGCCTCAAGCTTTAGCAGCCCTGGTGCAAGGGCATCATCCCAACAGCTCAACAGGAAGTACCGGGGACAACTCTCATTGGTACAGCCTGAGTCACATGCTTATCCCTGAACCAATCACATCAGATGAGGAGGCAGGAGCCCTCTCACTGACCAGGTCTGGACATGTGTCCATCCCTAAAACGAGGGGGCTAGTCAGCCCACCACAGCCCCTTCCGGAGGGTTCTCCATGGGGAAGAGAAGTTCTGTTTCCAGAGCCACCAACCCTCACTGGCTTTCCTCTACACTCCCCTCAGGCTTCCTTTAAAAAATAAAAGCCAAAAACACCAGCTGGGCAGAGAGCAATTTAGTTCCACTCTAATGGCTCCTATTTCCCCAGCGTCCTTTGCTGGGCCTTCCTCGCCTTCCTTAAACGCTGGGTAGGACCCGGGCTCCAGCCTTGGTCCCCTTCCCCCTTCCTGTCCCCTCCTCCTGGAGAAGCATGTGCAGTCCCACCATCCGCTGTCAGCTCCGTCTCCAGCTGGATTTCTATGCAGAATGAAGCTCAGGGGTCCTAGCCGTGCCTGACCTCTCTTCTTGGGGTGCCAGGCATCTCAGAGCTCACCTGTCTGAACCCCGACCCCGAGAGCCACCCCAGCACCTGCCCGTGTCTTTCCCATCCAGCCGATGGCACCGCCATCCAGCGCGTTGCTCAGGCCAAAAACCTTCAGAACATCCTCACTCCCCTTTTCATAGACCCGCACCCAGTCCATTGGCAGATCCTGGCGGCTCCTGCCAAAGAGCTCCACGACCCGCCTGCTACTCACCGCCCGCGCTCCTGGTCTCCGGCCCGGCCATGCCGCCTGGCCCCTGGACTACCACACTGGTCGCCCCGCCCGGGTCCTTGCCCTCCTGCCACCCACGCTCCTTCTCGCCGTTCTCCTACACTGGGAAAAGCTGAAGTCAGGTCACAGCCCTCGCCAGTCAGGGGACACCGGCCTCCCGGCTTAGCAAGCGGACTCACTCCCCGGTGGCCGGAACGTTTAAAACGGGTGGGAGCAGAGTTCACTCGTAGCACCTGCCAATCTCCGTGGTGTAAATGCTCCCAGCCCGGCCAACCTCAGGACACCACCGTGACAGCAGGGAGACAGAGACGTGCCCGAACCACCGCCGCGGCGCCAGCCGGAGGGACTCCAGCGCACCGCTGCTGCCGTCCTCCGGGAACAGGAGACAAAGTCTCTCCAGGGCCCGCATGGCTCTGCTCGGCCCAGCCGGCTGCCTTTCCGAGCTTGCCCTAGCTCACCGGCTCCCAGCGTCCTCTTCGTCCTCCTCCTTCAAGGCTGTCCCCACCTCAGGGCCTCTGCGTGTGCGGCTCCCTCCCTCGGGGCTCAGACGCCGCCCTGACAACCCCTTTAAAAGGACACGGCTCCATCACAGCTGCCCCCGTTTCCTGCACCCCTGCCTGACGTCTTACCGTGTGCTTATTTGTTTGTCCGGCCGCCTTCCTCACTCGGCTGTGAACTCCGCAGGGCTCACCGCTCTGTCAGCCACACCCCGAGAAAACGGAGCTGCTCACAGTGGGCGCGCAGTGAACCCGTCGGCCGCGGGAACCCACTCTCTGTGGCCGGGCAGGCCCTGGGAAGACGGCCCCGAAGGAGCCCCGGCGCCTGTCGGTGACCCGGAGGAGGCCCAGGGGAGGCTGGAGATGTGGAGAGGGCCCAACTGTCCCCGGGAGGGCCTGGAGTGCCAGGCGACCCTCGGACCCTACCCTGCTCTAGCCGGTGGCACCTCTAACAAAAGCTCCCACTCGGCCTCCCTCCTTGCTGCCCTGCCTCTCCACCCAGTAGTGTCGGCGGCCCTTGGGGGTCTCCGAAACTCAACCTACTCAGCGCCAAGTCCACCAGTCTGCCCTGCCTCCATCGAGGATACCGCCCAAGCCTGGGAGAGAATCACCAAACCTCAGAGCTTGGGGCACCGGGAAGCCACCCTGGCAGCGTGACCCTCCGTGGGCCCCGGAGCTCCTGCACTGGGGTGACGGGAGGAAGACCTCGGCACCCAGGGCTCTGTCCACCTCCTGTGGCCCAGCTTTTGCTGGGATAACTCCTGGGACAGGAATTTTTATTCATTCATTTGCTCAACGTTTAGTCATTGGGCACCCACCTACCCTGGGGGCAGCCGCTGCTCCAGGCCCTGGAGAGTCTGCTCCCTGCTCTCAACAAGCTTACATTCTCCGGAGAGCGGAGATGGTCACCAAGGAAACAAACCAGCAGACGGTAAACCTTCCAACAGTGATGAGTGTCACGAAGACTGTGAGGACGGAGGGCAGGATGGAGAAGAGCTGCTGTGGCAGAGACGCCCCCAGCAGCAAGGCAGAGAAAGCAGGGGAGGCCCCTCGGAGGTGGTGACATCTGAGCTGAGACCCAAACAACCAGACTCATCCCGGGGCCCAGGCAGTCCAAGCAGGGACAAGAACAGGTTCAAAGGCCCTGGGGCAGCAATGAGCTTGGCATCTTAGAGGGCCGGGGAGAGAGCAGTATGGCTGGAGTACAGAGTTGGGGGCAGCGGAAGGGGTCAGGGGGGTTGGATCACACTGCACTGTTCTGTTGGCAGGGAGAAGCTGCTTGAGGAGTATGGTGGGACTCAGATGATGGGCAGCTCAGTGCGGGACCCGAGCACGGGGTAGGGTGGAGTCGGGAGACCAGGGAGGAGGCCATGCAATGGCCCAGTCAGAGGGGAGAGTGGCTGACCCCAAGGTGGCCGCAGGGCAGGTAGGGCAGTGATCGGATTTGGGTTCTAACTTGGAGGAAAACCAAAAGGACCTGTTGGCGAGTTGGAGTCGGGGAATGGAAAGAAAGAACTCGGGGTGATGCCGGGACCGGGGGCCTGAGGACTGCTGCTCACTGAATGGGCCGGCTAGGCTGGGGGGCCACCAGCAGCTCACCGGCCGTGAGCGCTTTCCCTACTGCAGGGCCCCGCTGGAAGGGCCTCGCCCAGCCACGCAGGACCCACGCCAGACAAGCCCAGCTCCACCTGACTCCAGGGTGTGGGCGGGACACCGTGGTGGTCACTAGCCCCTCCAAGCCCCAGCTCCCTCGTCCCTACAATGGAAAAGCGATGCCACTTTCTCAGCTCACGGTGGGGACTCCACGAGAGCACGCAGAAAGCATGTCTTGCAGGTGCACAGTGATGTCAGCCAGAACTGCTTCCGGTCCCTGCTGTCCTGCCCCTTCGTCTTTGTGGGGACGGGCCCTGCCTCCTGGAAGGAGACCAGGCTCTGGAAGGAGGTGCGGCTGAGACAGGGCCAGGGTCTGGGACCGGTCCTGGAGAGGGGGACTCCGAAGCAGGAGGAGCAAGCCTCTTGGGCCATCTGAGAGGGGACAACACAAGGCAGCCGCAGCCACCCTGCGGCTTTAGCTCGGGCCTCCGGGAGAGGCTGTGGGAGGGTCAGCTTCAGCGGGACAGGGACTCAGCACCTCCTCTGTCCAGCAGGGACTTGGCCCACCTGGGCCTCAGTCTCCTCCCGTGTGAAATGGGGACAGGGCCAGCCCATGGGGAGGAGGAGGTGGGGCATAGTTTTAGCACTTCCCTCAAGGCCAGATGCACGGGCTGGGCTCGGGAGCCACCAGCTCTGAGGTCTGTGGGGAACTCCCAGGGGTCAGGGTGCAGGCGGCTTTGGGGCCCCGGAGCATCGGTGGCAAAGGAGAACATGGCAGGGGGTGGGAGGAATTGGCAAGGATTGGGGGAGGAGCCGCTCCTAAAGGAGCTCACTCAGCCAGAAGGACTCACCCGGCCAGCAAGGTCCAGGCTGGGCCGGGGGCAGCAGCCAGCAACGGGACAAGCACCCTGTAGCCTCCTGAAGACCCTCACCCCTGTGCCCCACGGTGCCCAGGGCTCCCTGCGGGCCCTTGCACGCTCTTCTGAAACCTCCGTAGGGAACTAAAGGCCGTTTTTAGCTCAGTGGTTAGAATGTCCATGCTGGGGCCCAGTGGCCCTTTCTTCCCAGTAAGTCCTCACCTCTCTGTGCCCACCGGGTGAGACCGTGCAGGCGACGCCGTGGGCTGAGCGCTTCCCTTCAGGGGTCACGCCATGCCCCCGGAAGGCCGTGTCTGCTCACCCCCAATCCACACGTGGGGGAACCGAGGCTCGGGCCGGGCAAGCAGCTTGCTCAAGGTCACACAGCGGCAAGCTGGCGAGCTGACCACAGAGCCCACACGTGCACAGGTCACGAAGGCCCCCACCCCTGGCAGAGGTCTGCCCAGGCGGCAGAGCCAACCCAGATGTCCCCAGGCGGAGGGCCAACCAGGCCTGCCCGCCTGCGGCCGGGCCCTGGCTGTCTGGGGATGAGGTGTCCACACCACGGCGACACCATAAGTGCCCTCCCGAAAAGGCCCACCCAGCCCCAAGTGAACGAGAAGGGAACGGGGCTCTGCCCACAGGCAGGCGTCTGTCCGAAGGTCCAGCGAAGGTCCAGCTGGAGAGGCGCTAACGTCCTGCAGTGACAACCACGGGCGGGAGCGCCGAGGCCAGCACCAGGGACCCGTCCTGCTGCCCTGCCAGGGACATGCCCCCCACTTCATCCTGCTCCTGCAGCCCCGCCACCGGGCCGGGCACCCTCAGACCCCCAGCTCAGCGTCAGGGTCCTGGGCTCCCACCCACACGCAGAGGGGAGAGCGCGGAGGCTCGGGGGCGAAGCCCCTGGTCCGGGGTCACGCGGGTCTGCCTGACTCCCGGGCCCTTCCCATGACTGCGTTCCCTTGTGCTGTCCCAGGTGACGCTCACGCTGGGTGCAGTGTCCTCAACACCCCTGGGCACAGCGCCCGGAGCGGGTGGATGAAGCAGGTCCCACCAGGGGCTCCGCCCTTCCCTGGGGCCTGGGACAGCTCCCCCTGCAGGACTGCGAGCACTGGGGAGGGTGGAACCACTTGTCCCTGGGTTTGTCACCACCTGCAGTCCAGGCCCTAGGCAGGACCAAGGGCTCCTCACTCTGGGATTTAATTCTGGACCCAGCGGGGGCCCTGACGGCAGGGGCTGGGTCCCGGAGGCTGCTGCCAGGCCCGGGAGACTGTCCGCGGCCACTGGGAACTGCTGGCTCTCCTCATCACTGGGTCCCCCGTAGCCCTCACCCTGGGCCACCTGCCCGCCTCCCTCTCAGCCTCTGAGCCACACCTCCTGGTGAGAGCTCACCTCCCGGCCTCACCCTGGTGTATCTGAGCAAGCCTCCCCCCGCCAGGCCCACCAGACTCCACAGGGGTAGCTTTCACTATCAGTTCATGTTCTTACTACAGAACGTGGACGTGGGAAGGTTTAAAAATCAAACGTGAACGACAAAAAGCAAAGTTCACGCTCGCCCGCATTCATTTTCTTCTGTGGTTCGGTGACGCTGAGCATGGTCATCGCCATCTTTCCAGAACAGGGGGCGCAAGAAGGGGTTCCCCAAAATCCTCCCGCCCCACCACCAAGAGATAACCTCATCACCACCTGGCAAAACTGCCTTCCGGTCTTTGTAGATGGACGGGGAGAAAATCAGATAAAAACTGTAGGTTTCGCTTTTTACAAAGGGGGTTGCACCTTCCTGGGTCGCTGTCATCTTCGTGAACAGGCCATCGTCCCTCGTCCGTCGGCCCCTCTGATGGCTGCCCCTCCGGCCTCTGACAGCCCCCACCGTCAGGCCAGAGGGCGCTTCTTCTGCTGCCTCATCAGGGCAAGTCCTGCTCCCACAGGCGGTGGGGGGGGCGGGGGGTGCAGGGGTGCAGGGGAGGCCCCTGCCTGCTCACCGCCCATCTCAGCATCAGCACAGGGCTGCAGCGGGTGAGTGGCCCCACGCAGGCCACAGAGTGCGGCCTCCGGCTCCGCCCCCACCTGGCCTCTCCAGCCCTCTGTGTCCCCATGAAGAGTCCGGGTCCTGAAGAGCTGCCCCCAGGTTCCCCAAAGCCACGCCAACAGCCCTCCTTGGGCGCTGCTCTTCCCTCCGCCCTCTTTTCTCTGCACCTTGACCTCTCTCTCATCTCTCCCCAGCCCACTGCACTTCCACCCCGACCCCAGTGCCCTCGGAACTGCCCTAGGAGGCCCCCTGCGCACCCCAACCCCAGCACTGGCCAGATGCCCCGCCCCGAGGGCAGCAGCGACACACAGCGCCGGCCACCATGCAGCAGTGTCTCCCTGCCTTCACCCTGGCTGGGTGCCACCACCCTGTCTCCTCCTGCAGGGTCCTGGGAAGTGGGTGGTGTGGCCTAGTTCTGCGCCTCCATCAGCCCTGCAGAGGGAGGGCCCCTGCCTCCGCCATAGCTACACCCTGAGCTCCCGCTGTGCGCACCGCACTCCAGGGCAGACCTGCAGGGAGCAGCAATGGTCGGTGCTGATGGCAGAGGGGCGGGCCTCCATCACCGAGAAACCCCGAGTTGGCTGGCTGGTGGGGCTCAGTGGGTTGAGTGTCATCCTGCAAACCAAAAGGTTGCCAGTTGGGTCCCGGGTCGGAGCACATGCCTGGGTCGTGGGCCAGGCCCGCCCCCCGTTGTGTGAGAGGGCTTGTGAGTGCAACCGATCCTGCTTCTCTCACACATGGATGTTTCTCTCCCTGTTTATCCCTCCCTTCCCCTCTCTCTAAAAATAAAAAAAAATTTAAAAAGAGACCCCAAGTAAAGAGAAACTGCAAACAGCTCCCACCACCCCCATCTTCCAACTAGGTGGCTGCCCCCCAACGCCTCCCCAAAGGTCCCAGAGCTGCTGACGTCACACAGACACCTAGGACCCCCGGCCGGCCCCCCGGCCCCCCAGGGTGCGCTGAGTGCTAGCGGAGGGAAGAGTGCAGAGTGCGGACACACCCAGCACGCACCCCGGACCTAGGGAGCCCGGTGAGGCTCACAGGAAGCAAAGCCCCGGCTGAGCCCTGAAGGATGGCCAAGGCTTCCGGGGGGAAGGCGAGCGACAACTAGCCCAGGGTCTGAGGAACAGGGAGGAGACCAGAGACCTGGGGGAAGGGAGGGAGCCTGCGGCCGGAGGGCTGGCAGGGCCCGGGGGTCCTCCCTGGGGCCCAGACCCCTCCGCGCCCCTGGGCCCGGGCCCCAGCAGCACTGCCAGCCGGGTCCATCAGCCATCGGCCAGGTCCAGCTGTTTACCCCACAGAGCTCCCAAGCTCGGCACCCCTGCTGGGCGCAGCACCTTCCGCCAGGCCTGCTCCTTCCCCTGAGCACAGCGGGGGTCCCCCAGGCACAGCGGGGGTCCCCCAGGTTGTCCAGAGCTCCTCCTCCTCCCCCCTCAGCATGGCGCCCGACCAGGGTCTCCCCCTGCCCAGCACGGGGCCCCTGCTGCCCTGCGTGGGGACTTCACCTCTTACCTGGGCCAAGGCCCTGGCCCCGTCACCTGCGCCAGCTTCCGGTCCAGCAGCCAAACAGCAGCAGTTCCCCAAACCCAGGCCCGGGGTCTGTCTGTCTCCCTCTCACGCACTCACACTCACGCAGAGGCCCCAGATAAACACCTTCCCCGCCGCACACCAGTCCCGCATGCCCGTCCCTGCCTCCTGCGGCCCGTCTTCCAGCCACGGCGGACACGAACCCCACGCACCGTGCACACTGCCACAGGCGGCCGTGTTGCGTGTCGAGGGCTGGCAGTGCCACGGGACTGGACTCTCTTCCAGAGGTCACACAGGGCTGTCCACGGGCCAGCCTGCCGCCTGTGGCCCACACCGCCCGCCTGTGCCCACAACGGGCCCCCCGGGGTGCCCTGCACCTGTGCCCATCATTCAAGGTCCCGCTCAAATGTTGCCCCCCCAGTCCCTCATCCCTGTGCCCCATGGCTGGCCCACGCACGGCTGGCAGTGTCTTGAACACAGGACCCCCTCTTTCATCTCTGTGTCCCCCACGTCTGGCATGCAGCACATGTCTGACCCTGGCGGCTCCCCGGCCTGGGTGTGGTGCTGGGCACACCCGCCCCCCACGCCCCCCATCCCAACGCCTTCCTGCGGGGTTTCTCCTCCTGGGAGAGGTTCCTCCGCTCTCAGCCCTAAGAGCAGGGAGGCCCCTGCAAGCCAGGAAGGAGCGCAGCTTGTCCGCGTGGCCCCTCCGGCCCAGGATGGTGCGAGGCCGGCAGCGCCCCTCCAGCTCCGGGCCCAGGCCCACCGCCCGGAGCCCTCTGGACCCACCGGCACCCGGCCGCCGGCAGCGCAGCCACCTTCACCGAGCAGAGCACGGGCAGCGGGAGGTGCGGCTCCTCGCCACGTCACCCCCCAGCGCCTCAGCACGCTTCCCACCCTGAGGCCCTTGCCCACGTCCTCAGGGCCCCACTGTCCCCTGCACACCCTGTACCAGGGACAGCACGTGGCCTCGCCACACAGTTCCTCGTTAGAAGTGAACCCAGAACAGGGCACCAAATAGGGGCTGAGGGCCAGCCCTCCCTCCCGGACCATGGACAGGCGGCCTGGCGCCCTTTCGAGGCCGCGCTCCCATCAGTGCCCCCGCCCTCCGGCCCGCATGGCAGCCTTCCCCCACGTGGATCCCTCCCAGCACACAGGATGCAGCAGGCGGACGGCTGAACCTCCTGACCTCGAGCCCCCGCCCGCGCTCCCGGCCTGGTCTCTGCCCCCTTTCCAACAAAACTTCTGAAGGGGAAGCGGGTGTCGAGACCCAGAGCCTGGCTCTGCAGCCAGCCTGCCCAGCTCCACGGCTCCCGGACGTGGACGAGGGACCTCTGTTCTGTGCCCCCAACCCCGGCCGTCCTCCCCTCCCTCCCCAGGCCCGCCTGGCGCCTGCTCCACCGCCCTGCAGCTGGCTCTCTCCAGGACTCCCCTCAGGCCTCCGCTCTCTTGTCCTTAAAGGTGACTCCTGACCCTTGTAGCTCAAGTAGCCCCCCACCCCCACCGCCGCCACCCTGAGTAGTTGCTGTCCTTTTCTTTATAACGCACGCCACTGCCTAGCAGGCTGCTATCGCACTAGAATGAGGACCACGCCGCCACCGACTGGGAAACAAGCGAGTCCACAGTCTTCGGCCCGAGCGTCCCGGCGCCCGCCCTGCAGGTCTGGAAGCCGAGGCTCAGAGGTGCGGTCAGCCGGCCAAGGGGCGGGCCTGGGCTCGAGCTCGGAGGCCTGACTCCAGAGGCAGGGCTCTTGGGCAGCGGCTGTCCCGAGCCTGTGAGTCCTCGAAGGCCGGGAGGGAGGACCAAGGGCTCTCATTTTCTGAGAAGACTCATCTGAAGACAGAAGCCCAGGAGCGGGCGAGTTTAAAGAAGTGTCCAAGGCCTCGGGCACAGCAGCCCCTGAGACCCCCGACTCCACCACAACGGAGACCAGGGGGCGGAGGAGGACTGGGGGGCACCCCCTTGAAAACCGCAGGGGCACGCTCCCTCGGCAAGACCGGTCCACAGGCTCCCCAGGCAGCGTGGAGCTGACCGGGCCCCTAAGGGGCTCTTCACCAAGGAGGCCCCAGCGAGCACTGGGCCGGGGTAAGGACTTCAGACCCTGCGTGCCTGGCGCAGACTCAGCCACCTGCTGAGACCTTACAGCTGGGGGCGGAGACAGCCCGGTTTTGAACCCGGGTCTCTGCTCCATCTGCCTGGGCAACCGTGACACGCCCAGCGGGGTGAGCCTTCCCACAGCCCAGGAAAGGCTCACCCCAGACCCCAGGGAAACAGCTCAAGCCCTAGACTCCAGGCCAGGGGGAAGGGGACTGGATGGGGGGATGAACAGTCCTGTGAAAACGGAACAAGCGCGTGACATGAACAGACACAGGTGACAGGTGCAAAACAGAGGCTTTAATCCAAACAGCAATGAAGGCGCAAAGGGGCTGAGTGGGGCCTGCACGGGACGCGGAGGAGGGGCGGGGGAGGAGGGGCCGGGAGGGCGGTGGTCTGGACCCGGGAGGGAGGCGGGCCCTGACGGAGCCTCTGCTCGGAAAATTCCTTCGGTGACTCGTGACTCCTGTCCCAGCCTCTGCCCAGGCCATCAGCCCAGATCCAAGGGTTAAGCCCCTGAATTGTGCTTCTCGGGGCCCAACTGCACCCGAGAAAGGTGTGCTTCTTGTGGCTCGCCTCCCAGAGGGGACGCGGACCCAGACGCGAGGAGCGGCTAGTGGAGGGGGGCAGGCCTGGGCGGGGCGGGGGCGCCTGCAGGGGTCAGGCCAGGGGCAGCCCTGGAAGAAAACTCTGGAATTGACATGCTGCTACCTGTAGCCCCTCACTCCGGGGTGGTCCTGCCCGACCTCAGAGCCAGAGCCCAGGCTGGGTGGCCACCGCCGCCGCCACCCCACCCTGGACGCCAACAGGCGAGTTCAGGGAGGCAGGAGGGCGAGGGGCTGGGCTTTCTGGACCCGCCTGGGCGGGCGGGGAAGCAGGGCTAAGAGCCTTGGGAAAGCAGCAGCGAGGACACAGAGGTGGCCACAAGAGTGTACCGAGAGGAACCCAGGCTGTCCCCAACCACAACAGGCCCCAAGCCCTTTCCACTCTGCCACCCGCTCCCGGCCAGAGACAGCTTTGGAAGGGCAGCTTCCAGAGGCTATTCTGGGGTGGGGACAGGTGTGGCCGTGGCAGAAGGACCCGAAGAGCCAAGGCCCAGAGAACAGAAAAGCCAAGACGAGGCACTGAACACAGGCGCTCCAAGGCCGGGGGCAGCCGTGAGGAGGAGCTGGGAGGGGCCCCGGACAGCCAACGCCTCTCCCTGCCTGCCCCGCCCCGGGCCGGCCACCAGCCTCAGCCTTCAGCCCCCAGAACACCCAGACACCCACCCAAATGTGTCTGGGAAACTGGCCCACCTGTCAACTGACCCAGCCCCGAGAAAGCAACAGAATCGGCCAAACACCTCCCCGCCCCACAGTGATGCACAGCAGCCTGGGTCTCAGGACGGGACTGGCCAGAGGGAGGAGAGGAAGGCCAGGAGCGGGGTAGGCCAAGGACCCTGTCCCAGCCCCTCTCTTCTTGAGCATCCACCACGGCAGAAGTCAGCAAACTGGCCACGCTTTGGTCACTTCTCCCAACTGGGCCCTTCGGCCGTATGCCCTGAGCCTTTCCTGACCCCGCACTCACCACCCACCCCAGTAAAGAGCCTCTCATCAAACAGAAAGAACGGAGGGAGGGGGCAGGAGGGCCACAGCTGGGGTCAGGAAGGGCAGGCACAGGAACTGCGGCCTGGACGGCTCTGGCCGCTCAGCCCCTCCTAGCACAAGGAGACGGGCTGGATGGGCAGCAGGCTTCCGAACTTGAAGTGCTGGATCACGGGGAACTTCTCCAGGCACTGCGAGGGAGGGAGGGAAGAGCAGAGGTGAGGCCCCCTGGACGCCTCCGGAGGCTCGGACCAGCTCGGGTCTGGGGGTGGCCCAGGGCCCAGGGGGAGGTCCAGTCTCAGAGGGAGCGACTCCCGGTCTTTGGGGAAGGGCAAGGTTTCCTACCTCTTCCTGACCACCCCCTCCCATCCAAAGACCCCCACTCCATGACCATCAGACCCACCAAATAATGAGAATGAGAGAGTGTAAGAGAGAGTGGGGAGAAGGCAGCCCAACCCCCCGAAGCAGAAGTCAAGAGGACAGGCAGCCAAGGGACGTCACGTGGCCCAGAGGGCGGTGGGACCAGAGGCAAGAAGAACCCTCTAGGTCACTGGAGGACCCCCTGGCCCAAGCCCCAGCTCTGAACAAGAGTGAGAGGACAATGGAACACAAGCCTGAGGAGGGTCCAAGGTCCGTTTTCTCCAACTTTCAGTTCTTTGGACTGAAAAAGGCATGTTGGCACTTCGGAGAGAGACAATCAGAACCAGCTGACAGCCCCCCACCCTCAGGGAGATTCCCAGCAGCCCTGTGTGTGGGGCAGACAAGAGCACCGAGCGGGGGTGGTCCTGCTCCCCAGACCCAGCCCACCAGGGCCTCAGCCCCACATTCTGGCACAGGAGGAGAGATGGAGATCGAATGACCTACCACAGAAGCTGGCCAGGTCTACAGGCCTCCAGACCCCAGCCCGCCCCCCTCTGCCCTCTGGCTGGGGCACTGCTTCAGACCCACAGGGCCAGGAGGGGCGGGGCCTGGCTCCCAGCGCCCAGCACCCAGGCCCTGGTCACTAGCTCGCTCTTACAGAAAGCAGCTCCAGGTATCTGAGGATCTGCCTCCTCTCACAGAAACCACCAGAATGTGGAACAAAACTTACGGCCTCAGAGCAGGGGAGAAACCCATTCTGTGACGGTGGCCTCAACCTCCAACTAAGAGGGACGAAGCCATGCCTTGCCACCCGGCTCCTTCACCTTAGTGACCAGCGGCAGAAACGAGGGGGCCCGGCCAGCTGTCTGCTGTGTGCGTGTCAGCGTGGGGGGCCACAAGGACTGAAGCGGGGCCGGGAGGCGAACAGGAAGAGGGAGAATTTTTTGTGCAGTGGAAGAAGGCCGAGCAACCAAGCTCAGTGTGGGAACAGAACTCCAGGCCACATCCAGGCTCCCCTGCCTGGGGCAGAGCAAGTGGGGAGCAGCAGCTGGGGGTGGCCCCTGGGGGGAGGAGCAGCAGCAGATCTGGGCCAGAGGCAAAGCAGCTGCCATTGTGCTTATGTCATGGAGGAAGTGGTGGGAGTTCGTGGGGGGGGGCAGGGCCCTGGAATTCCAGAAAGAGTCAAAGGTCAGCCTGCTTCTAGCTGCAAAGGCCAGAGGCTGGGGAGGGGGTGGGGCAGGGTTCTTGCCACTCTGCCCTCAGGGACCCAGAACACGCTGCCCCAGGCCCCAGGAAAGGTGAGGGGCTGGGCTAAGGCAAGAGGCTGCTTGGGGCCAAGAAAGCCGATGCTCCAGGTGACAGCAGAAGGGAGCCCCGGGCTGGGCCTTTCCCCCAGCTGCTCGTGCCCCGGGCCCAGCTCCACACCCAGCAGAGCACCGCCTCAGCCCGCCCCGACAGACAGCGGTCTCCACCTGGAGGCCCTCTGGGCCTGAAGACTCAGTGGGAGGGCAGGCGCTCTGGGCCCTGCCCGGCCCCCCGGGCCCCCTGACAGGAGAGCTGGCCCAGGAGAGCCAGGCCCGCCCCCCCGCGGGGCCCTGGGAGCATTCGGTCCTTCCGTCCAGAAAGGCCAGGACAGACAGCCTGGAGACGCAGACAGCCGGTTCCAGATCCTGAAGCCACCCAACGCGGGCCTCCGTGACAGCGCATGGGACAGACCCCCTTGCCCCCCGACTCTGGCACCTCTGGCTGGCAGCAGTGGCGCTGGCTAAGCCTTTCAGATTTCCAGACCGGTGGGCTTCACCACCCAGACTGAGAACGGGTCTGGAAAACCAAGCCCTTCCCTCGGACCCCTGGGAAAGGAGCGTGTGATCCTGTGGACTCTCAGGGACTCAAGACCACGGGCCACCTGCTCCAGGGCCGACCACCAGAGACTTGGTGTCCCTAAAGTCACGGAGCCCCAGGGCCGTCCGACAGAGAAGTCTGGCCGCCACACTGCGCCCGGCCCGGCTGCAGGCTCACGCTGTGCCTGCGCGCACCGGAGCTGGCATCCCCCGTGCTCAGGGAGGCGCTTTGTTACTGCTCGCGCCCCTCCACCTGGTCCTGAGCTGCAGGCAGTGCCAGCCCCTGTCCTTGTGTTCGGCGTCCACAGAAACACGGACAACTGTCACACGGACAACTGTCACACGGACTGTTCGTCCGCACTGTGCTGTCACCACTTTGAATCAACCCAGAGTTCATGTGCCCGCGAAGGAGCAGGTGCAGAAGGGTGGCGGGGTCTCCTGTTCTGCCCTCAGGGGCTCAGGTCAAGATACATTTAGCTACTCAAGTAAAAACTGAGGAAGGACAGCATTTTAAGAGCCCCAACAGGAAAGGCACCAGAGTCCTACCTGTGATAAGGGGGAGGGGGGAGCTGGGGGTGGGTAAAGGCCCTTCACCCCTCCCGTGCACTGCACACAGCACAACCCCCCCCCGCCCCCGCAGTGAGGAGGGCCCAACAGGGTGCCGGAGCTCCCCAGCAGTGTCCACTGGGAGTGGCGCGGGGGTGTCAGGAACAACAGGACACCCGGAGGGCAGTGACCTGGTGCGCTCCACGCCGGAGCGGAGGAAGGGGCCGGTGGCTGCCCGGAAGGAGCCCGCGCAGCCCAGCGAAAGCTCCTCTCAGATTAGAGAGGTATGTGGGCTGGAACCTAAACACAGGATGTGAGGTCCAGAGGAAAAGGACTGGGGGGAGGGGCGGAAGGGAAAGAGGGCCAGCCCGGCCAGTTCCAGCACCGTTAACCCCTGCAGGGCCACGCAGAGCAAGCGAGGTCAGTCAGAAGCACTCGCGCCGCCCAGCCACACCAACCACAGGCCCCGTCAACCCCAGTCCTCCAACCCCCCGCCCTTGCCCCGGCCTCTGTGCAGGGAACCTGAGAAGCCCGGGTGTGATACAGTTGACCTGGAGACCCTCACTCCAGGGGAGACAGAGGGCCAAGGGCCAAGAGATGGGCCCCCCGGACAGTATCTGAGACCCCAGTCTGAGGCAGGAAGAGGAGACTTTGGGGCCCACTGCTCCAGGTGAGGGACGTCGTTCATATCCAGGCCCTTTCCTGGCCAAGGTCAAGCCAGTCCACACTGGTCTGCCCCAGATGTGGAAGGAGCTAGTGGAAAGGACAGGGTGGAAAGAAAAGGTGTCCTCCCTACTTGCCAGGGGAGAAGCCACCTCCTTGGCTGGGAGAAGGGTGCCAAGGAGGACAAGGCGAGAGCAGGGGGCAGCCACCTCCCAGCAGGGGGCGCTCCAGGAACATTGACTGGGGGGCGGGGCAGAGGAGGACCACCTTGAGTGGTCATTCAAAAGTCCCAGCTCCCACCCGCCCAGTGATCAGACACCAAAGCTTGAGAAGCACCACTTTGGAAAATGCCTCCTGAGGATCAAGCCCTTCCCCAAGCACGTCTTCATTTTTGTGCGCCCTCGGGTGGCACCGCCGCCAGGCACCTCTGCCATTTGACAAGTGGGAAGGAGGTTCCCCTGTGCCCCCGGCAGCACCAGGGCCTTGCCTCCCTCCGAGTGCAGAGCCGGGCCTCAGTCCAGGGCTTTCTGACAGCCCATCCCACAGAGGGAGACTTTGAGGCCTCAGAGGTCACAGGGGCTGGCCCAAGATTCAGAGCAAAACAGGGGCGTGGGGGTGGAAGAGCAGCAGCCCAGGACCAAGGGCCCGCAGCCCGCTCACCTCGGCCTTGTACATGCGGATGAGACCCTGGTTCACTTTGGACCAGGTGGGGACCGCACTGATGTTCCACAGCTGGTTGGAGTGCTCTGCAAAGGGGCCCGTCTTCATCTGGAAAAGAGAGTCCTCGGCTGGAAAGGCGGGACACCGGGGAGCCCGTGCTCTGCTCCTGCGGCAAGGTCAAGTGCGTGCGTGTACACAGGCACACAACGACGCAGACATGCACACGCACGCACACGCACCCAAATACCGGAGGCAGGGTCCCTCTTGGCCTGCAAGACCCACTGGGGGTCTTGCATAACCCCCAGTCACCCTCTTTCTTCCACAGCCAAAAAAGGGGGTGTGTGACTCCTACCCCCCAAATCTAGCAGTCTCAGAAAAAATACTCTTTGCCCAAATTCTAGTGCAGCTCCCACCAACCCACCAGAGCCAAGGGCGCCCTGACAGCACGGGGACAGCTCGCACTCAGATGAGCAGCAGCAGCGGCCCAGCCCACACACAGGGTGGGCTCTGCCGCTGGACACTCGGTCTGCACCTGCCACGGGCAGGGCTGAAGGGCCGGGGGCGGGGTCTGACTGCAGACAGACTGGGGGCACCTGCAGCAGACTCAGGAGGGGGGTCTGTTCAGAAGCCGGTGACCTGGCCAGGAAGTATAAAAGGGATGGTGACCACACCGGCAGGGGACAGGCAGGTGCAAGGACAGCTCCGTTCCTGGTCACTCTCTGGCCAAAAACCTGGCCTCTGGGTGGGAAGAAATTCTGCAGCGAACCCAGTGGGGTCCCCACGACATCAGCGGCCACAGCACTGAGACAGGAAAGCCTGTGCCTGTCCGTGCCCCTCCGACGGCCCGGGGACACCAGGTTCACGTTTAACCAGCAGGTCCCAGTCCCTCCACACCACCGCCCCGGCTGATAAGCAGCACTGATGCCAGGGGAACGAGGTTCAGCACCCTGAGCCCCAGGCTTCAGAAGAAAGAGTTGGAAAAGCAAAATTAGCTGAGCTGGCAAGGAAGCACAGACTTGGACCCTGAGAGTGTGGAAGGTTCCAGAAGATGCTGTTCATGGAGGCAGGGCTGAGAGAGAGCTACTCTCGGGAGAAAGGAGGGTCCGAAGCCCTCTCTGCATATTGGGCACCACAAGAATAAAGGCCCAGGAGCACATCACCACCGCAGGCGCCCCCCACCTGCCCCCCAGCTGCGGCCTCTGCCAGGGGCCCGTTCCCGCAGGCCTTCCCACTTCTGCAGAAAGGGCAGCTCTTCAAACACTGCCCTTTTACCGGCCATCTCCCTCTCCTGGCTCAAGTCCCCCCAAAACCTGTCAACCCCCGGGTTCAGTACAGCAGGCCCCTTCCTCCCACAGTTGAGGCCACAGCTCAGGGGGTGGCTAGACAGAGACAGCCCACTCTGGTGCTCGCAGGGCTTCTCCTGGGCCAGTCCCTTCACCTAGAACCTCTCCCCTCCTCTATCTAAGGCTCCCTCTTCCAGGAGGGCAGCCAGGCGCCCCAGCCTGCAGGAGCCTGGCCTTCCTGGAGCTCCTCCCTTCCAGGAGTCCCACTCAAGCAGGCTCCACCCCCACCCTCAAACCCTCCCCCTCACCCCGCCCCTTCCCCAGGCTCCCAGCCCTAGGGGACAGGGGCCTGGCTCCAGCCCTCTCTCACTTGCTTCCAGGCCCTGAGCTCAGGAGCCAGGGAGCCGCACGGCCAGCTTCCCTTTGGTCAGGGCGCCGGGAGCACACCACTCAGGAGGACCCTGCCGGATTCCCCCCACTGCAGCAGCACAGGGGCCTGCTCAGCGAGGGTGCCGGGTGGGCGCTGGGGAGCCTCACCCACGAGGGGCCTGGGAGAGGAGCCCCAAAGGGTCTCTGAACTGCTGACAGCGCCAGGGGAGGCCTGAGCTCCACAGCCCCAGTGGCCCTGCCTCCACCCGTGAAAAAGCCAGAGATGCTCTTTCTCTAGGGGAGCTGCCCCCCTCCCACCCCTAGGCCTTCAGTGTCCCAAGGTCTCCCCAAGTTGCAAAGGAGACTGCAACTCTGGGAAAGGAAAACAGATGAGGGGGGAAAAGGAATGGGCACGGGAAGACAAAAAAAAATTAGCTCACTCTAGCCACAAAGGGAGAAGAGAAAGAGCGAGAACCAGCGAGCGAGCTGCAGTCCCGCAGTGACCCCAGGGGAATCGTGTGAGTCAGAGCAGCCATGTTGAGCAGGAAATTACTCACAGACGCTGCGTTCCTGCCTCTCCACTCCCAGGAGAATCGGCCTTTTGTAAATGGTTCCTCTGTCAGTAACTGAGGGGGATGGGGCGGGGGTGGGGGAGGCTCTGCACAGCGCCTTCCTGTCAGCTCCTTCCCTTCCAGCTGAAATCTGATCCCTCCCTTCCCAAAACTCCAAATTTAGAAGCCAGATTGAAACTGAAATTCTTTTCCTGCCTGCCTTGGGCTCTTAAAGGCGCCAGGGCTGCATTTCCTGCGGCAGCAGCAGCTCTTCGAGGTGGGTCCCTCTTCTGGGAGGCCCAGGGCTACCAGGGCAAGGCCCAGGCTGGCTCCCCAGCCCCGCCAGAGACCGGCCAGGAGGGGAAGCTCGGCCCCATTTCCAGCTTGCTCTGCCTCGCCCAGCCGCCCCAGCCCTAGTGATCCCCAGGGCTACAGAGGGAGCCCCGCCCCCTTCCAGGCCACAGCACGCAGAACTGCACGCCCACCTCCGGGCCTGCCTGCCCGTGTCCGGCCCTGGGCCTCCCTTTGTCAGAGCGGGCCAGGCCACTCACTCTCCACCAGGAGCTGCAGATCGCTGGTCTCAGGTGGAAGGGGGTAGGGGTAGGGGGTACCCTAGAGGCTGCAATCAGCAGCCAGGTCAGGTGGGCAGAAGGGGGCCCTCACTACAGTCACCTCAGCCTTGAGGCACACCCCTCCTAGTGACAAATGTTTATCACCGTATGCAAACACCTAGACCCAGAGTGAAAAGCAGGCCTTGCAGAGAGGATGTGGAGCAACTGAGAAGTCTAGGGCCTCTCCCGGGTTAAATGGTAACCAAAACCTTCTGCACGTTCAACGTGCCTTTAGCGCCACCTAGTGGCCACTGTGGGATTTTTTTTTTTTTTTTTTTTTTTTTTTTTTTTTCCTCTCTCTAGCAGAGAAACTGGATCCCAAACTTTGGGAAAGCCTTTGGGTTTTTACACCAGCATAACCAACCAACCAAACAAAAATATAAAGTTTTAACCAGGAGTCGATTCCCGTATTCCTTGAGGCCAGGCATGGCCTTCCTCCCTGCTAGTTACTGACAGGGACCCGGGCGATTGGCCTGCCACCAGGGGGAGCCAGAACAATTCAGCCTTTTACCCTCCAAGGGGGCCAAGCTCAGCATACACATTCAGCAACATGTGTACGCCTTCGCCCTCCCTGCTCCTCCGGCTCCTCCTGGGGTTCCCCCGGGCTCCACAGACCCCTGCATTCCACTCTGGAGTGAGCAGCGGGACTGGCTCTGACAGCAGTGGGCCAGGCCGCCCCGCAGTCCTTCCGACCTTGGGCCCGCCGCGCTGCTGAAGGCGGCAGACCTCTGCGAATGAAGCGGTGGCCGCCCACCCATCAGTCCCGGGTCCATTTGCTGACTTGGAAAAAACACGTCATTCCCTCTGGCCTCTGGAGTTTGGCAGAAGCCTGAGCTGAATGCTGACCAGGAGGAGCCTGCAGCTACAGCTGCTTAACCAGGCTCCACCCTCCCACCCCCATCTTCAGCGGACTCAGAATGGGCAGGCAGGCAGCCAGCCACCCCCACAGGCAGGGGTGCGCGGGTGTGCCCGGGCCGACACTGGGGCCAGTAGACACTCATGTGGGCATCAGGAAAAAAACGGGGGCCCTCTCCAGACACAGCCAGGGTGCCCTTCGGAAGTTTGTGGGGGACAGGTACTAGGCAGGAAGGATGAAAGGCTGCCTCCTGGCAGAAAAGCCCTGAGAGCAATGGGCCCCTGACTTTCACGCGCAGTCACCTGAACGTGTGATTAAGGACAGGTTTCTGGCTGCCCACCCCCAAAGATTCTGACTCAGAAAGCTGGTGTGGGGCCCAGGAGCGTGCATTGTCACAGGCTCCCCAGATGACCTTGAGGAAATGGTCCCAGGCTGCACTGTGGGAGACCAGTTAAATGACAGATGCTGGGAGGGCTGGGGTCCGGGCCTGCTTGTTTTCACCTGTGACCCTTCACCTGGCCCATGTCCTCCGGCCCTAACAAAAACATGTCCCTTCAGAGAAATCTGTCCTGCCATCCACTGCAAAGCCCCTCCATCTCTTGAGATGGCCCGTCCTACACAGCCACGCACACGGAGCTCCACAGGCCTGCGGCCCGGCCTGCAGGACGCTGACCCCACCCACCCTGCAGACCTGCTGCATCAGTCACTGGCCCGCTGGTGAGTGGGCTCAGTCCCTCGGCCCCAGTAGGAAGCCCAGACCACCGGTTTGGAGGAGGAGATCCTGGGTGATCAGAGGCTGACTCAACCTTTCAGGGATGCCTGGTAGGGCTTCCCTTCCAATAACCCGCCTCCCTGGACCAGCCCTGCCGTCTTTAGGCAGCAGCTCTGGCCCCTCTGTCCAAAGCCTCAGCCCCTCTCAGCCCGGGGCTGCCCGGGCTCGCCCTCACCCCTCACCTCGGTGATAAACAGGATGCACTCCAGGAACATGTAGTCCTTGTGGTTCTCATTCACGGCCTTCTCGTCCACGAAGTGCCTGGGCTCCAGATACGGGTGATCTGGGAACAGCAGAGAGCCGGGAGCTCAGAACCGGGTGCTCACACCACCGGGCACCTCGGCCCACGTGGCCCACACCCACCCAGGGCCACAGTCCCGCCTGTGCACCCTGAACACCGGACCTCACAGGAGCAACGAACAGCCTTGTGCGTGTGCATATTCTAGCGTGATAACCTTCGACTCGGCCCCGCATCTCTGCAGTGGGGACGAGAGCAGCACCCGCCTTGCAAGGCTGCTGAGAACCAGCTGACAATCATGAGCACGGAAAGGCGTTAGGAGACGGTTCCCGGGGCCACTGAGAAGCTTCAGGGAGGTAGCCCCCTCGACGCGCTTAGAGCAGTGCTCGGCACGAGCGTGCATTCGGCCGTGGTCGCTTGTTAACGTTATCGTGCAGTCACACCTGTCAGAGCAGACGTTATCCCTCGCCCATGTCGGCTTGCTCTTGGAAAGCGGGGGAAAGTGGGCCCACTCTAGCAAGTAGCCCGCTGCCCGGCACTTGGTGGCAGCTCCCGGAAGGGCCCCTTGCACATGGTTCTATAGTGACAGTAGATGACCATGGTCACTGAGTCAAAGAGCCCCGGATTTTCAGCATAAAACCCCACAAGCTACTGCCAGGAGCTGGGGTGTATTTCACACCAGTCCACTATGGGTCAGGTGAGGGCCGCTGCTCACTTCCCATCATCTTGGAGGGCCTCGGCCTCCGCCTCCCCCCGCCTTCCCCGCTGGCACGCAGCAGAAGGTCGCCAGCAAGCAGCCTCCGCCTATAGCCAGTCTAGTGCCTGCTTCACCAGCTGTTCCTGTCTGGGCAGGAGGAGGAGGGAGCCCGGGCGCAGGGACACAGAACGCACTCTGGGGGTGGAGAGGTGCACACCCCACCTCAGTACCTATGAGCTGCGAGCTGCCCCAGATGAAGGGCAGAAACTGGAAGTCGTCTAGGCCCCACACGCCCTGGCTGCCCGCGGGCTCCATCCTGTATGTTTTCTGAAGTTTCCGCATCACCTCAAGGTACCTGCACAGGAGGGTGGGGAGGAGAGGGGAGGTAGCGAAAGTGAAAGGGCAGCCTCGGCCCTTCTGCCGCTGGGAGCACAGGGAGGCCGGAAGTAGCCACCTAAGAGCGTCGCTGGTCTGTCTGGGCGAAGACCTGCTGCACCAGTCCCGTCAGCTGGCGCCCACACACAGTGCCCCCATGCGTCTTCCTTCCGCCCACGAATGGGCGGAACACCTCCTGGGAAGGGGCGTCGGCACCAGCGACCCCCGAGCATGTAAGACCCGGGGCGGGTGCCTCAGCCTCTCTGCCTCGGGCTTGCCAGTGCCGTGAGGGGCTGCATCCCAGTCGCCACGGAGCCCCTGCATGGTGGCACTGCGGGGGCGGGGCCCAGAATGGGCGCTGTCAGCGCACTGGTGGCGGACACACTTGTGCTCCAGGTGGTTTGGGTGGTGAGGGGCGCAGGTCAGGGCCTGACTACCGGGTTCACCAGGCTGTGTGACCTCAGTGAGCAGACCCCGTGTCTCTGCCTCGGCATCCCCGTCTACAAAATGGAAATGACAGTTGCTACTTTCTAGGGTTATGCTGAGAGTTGGCCACTCGCTGCTACGGGGGCACGTTCTGAGAAACGCGCTGTTACCGTGTCGTCGTCATGCGGGCATCACAGAGCACGCTGAGACGGACCTGCGCGTGCGCTGTGGGCACAGCGCTTCACCGCGCCTCCACTTGGGGAACACCACGGAGGCACGAGCAGTCGTTACGTAACATTTCCCTCACTTGTTAGTCCTTGAACCTGACGCTGTTAGAAGCGCTCCCGGACAGCCCATCCACAGCCGGAGCCTGATCAGGCCAGGACAAGAGCACCCCGTCCCCAGTCTGACAGGAACAAAGAAGAGACCCCACACTCCTCCCCGTCCCGCTGGCAGTCGCCCCTCCTGCCCCGCCCCCCACTCACCGATTGAACACCTTGAAGACGATAGCTATCTGGTCGTCCACCCGGAGCACCCCGATCTTGCAGAGACAGCAGAGGAAGGCGGCGAAGGCTGCTTCGTGTCCTGGGATGAAAACAGCCAAGGCTGACAATCTTCCAGAAAAGGAGTGGGGCTGTTCTTGGCCTCCCCAGGGTCCAAGTCACTGACACCTGTCCCTCCTGGGAGGGGGGCAGCACGGGGGTCTCGGGGGCTCTGCCCTCCCAGAAAGACCTCGGCCCTTTTAAGAGTCACCAGCCCTAGAATTCTACTCCTACCAGGCCCATAAGCAGGCGGGAAGGTTTTATTCTGTAGGTCTGACCCCCAAGCCCCCGTTCATTGAGCACCTCCTACAGGGTGGTCGCTGTCTGCGTCAGGCCGCAGGGAGACGGCCGCTGCCCGTGTTCAAGAGTTCAGGACAGACAACAATACACAACCACACCTAGGGTTCCAGCTCGGTGGGAGGATGGGGTGATAACCGCAGGGTGTCAAGGGGCGCCCTGACGTAGGGCTCGAGAAGGTTTCCCTAAGGAGACAACACTTAATCTGGAATCTGAAACATGAGTAAGAGCCAGCAGGGCCCACGGTGCGGAAAGCAGAGAGAGCATCCCAGCCGGACAGACAGCAGGTGCGAAGGCCGGGAGGCAGGGGCGACGCCGTCAGGGGAGCCCGAGGCCGGTGCGCTGAGGCAGGGAGCCAGGGAGGAAGTGCCACGGGATGCGGCCGGGGTCCGACGGCCGCAGCGGCCACGGTGACAAGCTTAGCCTCTGTCCTCAGAGCAACGGGAGCCACTGAAGGCTCCTGGGCAGGTCGCGTGCTCAGCACGGTCACACCACGGGGTGAAGGCTGCTTCTCCCCTCCCCGGGCACGTCGGGCAGGAGCGGCGGGCAGCGCAGAGAACACTGGCGGGACTTCGGACGAGTCCGAGGCTCAGTGTCACAGAGGGAGGGAGGTGGGGAGTATTTTCAGCGACCTCCTGTCCTGCTTCTGCAGAAGGTCGGTCCCTCCAGGGGCCTGGAAAGCTCATGACCCGTTGCTGTCCCCCGCACGATTCCCATCATGACCAGCCAGAACCCAGGCCACCCTCGCTCAGAGCTAACCATCACTCACACACCTGAGAGCAACTGAGGGAGGAAAAACCCACCCCCGCTAACCCACCACTCTCCTGTCTAGGGTCTTACCGTTAGTCTTCGTCAAAGCCCCACCCATGAAAGCATCAAAACACTTGATAAACCTGTTCCCTAGCAACAGGGGGAGCTGACACAAGGCTTTCCCAGGCCCCAGGTCCAAGGGGGCCCTTCTCCAGGCCTGCCTCTGCAGCCTGGGCTCCTCTTGAGGATCCTGAAACCCAGGCAAGGGGAGGGCCCAACAGAGCGGCAGCTCTCGCATTTGCCGGCTTCAGGGCGGGAGGAAGAGGAAAGGAGGGACTTCCAAAACAAGGACCCTCCTCGACCACCCCCTCACCCAGAGAACACCCCCTGCTAAGGTGCCTGCCTGCTCCCTCGCCTCGAGAGCGCAGGAACACACGGAGTGTGGCCAAGAGCAGGGGGCACAGGGAGAGGGTGGCCATCATGCTGCCAGAGGCCGCCAGGCTCTTTCATTTCTCGAGGCTTCTGTGAGCAGTTGCCTTGAGATACAGTAAGTGCTCAGTGAATCATGTCTGCAATGCCGGTAAGCTCAGACCATCTACGGAAAGAACAGGAATCAGGGCTGCTCGTGTGGCAGCACTCAGGGCATCAGCTCCCCCTGGTGGATGCGGCCAGAGCTGCAGGAGCCGCTCCAAGGCTCCTTGCACTCAGCAGCACTGCTCCCCAGCTGGCCCAGGCAGGCTGCCTGCTCAGGGCTCCCCCGGAGACAACGTGGAAGCAAGAGGAAGCAGCCCAAGAAAAGGATGCAGGGAAGCCAAGTGCATGCCGGGAACAGCAGGTACCTGTGCCATAGTCGATGCGCGTGGAGTTCCCCACTGACTCCTTTAGGTAGACAGCCACCTCAGGCACAGCAGCTGCCAGATGGGTGGGGACCACCGTGGCCACCAAGTTTTCTGCTTCCTGATAACACAAGAGACACAAAGCGGCGGCAGCAGATTATGCAGCATCCTGGTAGGCGAGCGCCCAGAGGCAGCGTCTGGCTGGGGCCCAGACCACTGGGCCGGGCGGCCCGGCTCCCTGCTGGGACCGGTCACAGGAGGAAGAGGAGGGAGGGCATTTATTCTCACACGACAGAGACCACCCTGGGGCGGCTTTTCATCTGCTGACCCTTCCTCCCAGAGACAAGGTTCTAAGGTTCTGGGGGCAGGACAGCAGGGACCTGAAGCCATCCAACTCTCCCATCTGGTAACTCATCCACATCCCCACGGATGCCACTTTTCTTCACACTGCCAGCAAGAGTTTGCGCCACGTGTCCACCGAATGACATACACGAGGAAGTCCACGGCAGCAGTTTACAGCTGCTGTTTAACGTGGAAACAACCCACGACTGAAATGCCCGTAGACAAAAGAACGGATGGACTATGCTATGTCCACACAGTGGAATGTTACACAGCGATGAAAAAGCCACTGCTACGCACAACCATGTGGATGGATCACAGACATGACGCTGAGTAAAGGAAGCCAGACGGTTATACGAAGTTCACAAAAAGGGCAAAATCTATCTATGGAATAGAAGTCAAGAGCTGGGGAGACATCGACTAGGAGGGTGCACGAGGGTCCTGCTTAAGTGCTGGAGTGTTCTACAGCTTATTATGGGTGGTGGGTACAAGGGTGAAAACACATTAAGCTGTACAGCTATAATATGTCAGCTTTCAATTATTACTCAATAAAAATTTAAAAAAAAAACCAGCTTGAGCCCACGTGCCATCTTAGGAGCCAGAGGCAGCCCAGGCCACTGTTGGGGAAAGAGGGCGTTTTGCTGGGTCCCTGAGTTCCCCTCTGCCCCACGTGATAACACGAGGCCGGAGAAGTGAGGACCTGCGCCCCACTAAGTTCGGTCTACGGACACGTGGCATGAGGACCTCCCGGAGACCCAGTGAAATCGGGATGCGCAGACCCCGCTCTGACCGACGGACTCCTTTTCTAAGGATGGGGTCGCAATCCTGCATTTTGTTTGCTTGTCCACTTTGCTTTGAGTGGGTGCAGCTTTCACGTGATTCAACAATAAGCACATCATAAAAGGGATGCATTGAGAAGTCCCACCCCACCCTTGTCCCCCGCACCCTCCCCTTCCCTGCCCTCAAAAAGAAACCACAGCTTTATTTGCCTTTTGTGTAACCTTCCACTGGTGTTTCTCTATGCAAATTAAGCAATACAAACATATCTTTTTATTTCTCCCTCTTTTTAAGCAAAAGGCAGCTTGTAATGTGCATCACAGCTGCTCTTCAACCCGACAGTAAATGGCAGAGTCCTTCCCTGAGTCCCCTCGTCGGACTCCTCCCTCCTCCTCACAGTGCTCCCGGGGCGACCCCAGTGACCTAACTGATCCCCTGCAGACGGACACCTGGGGTGTGTGGATCAGCTGCCGAGACACACTGTGCGGAGGACTCTGCATCCACACGGCGACTCCCAGGAGACGGCTAACCACACTCGTACTTTCGGTAAACGGAGCTGCCATTTGAACAAGTGCCCGGTGACACTGACACGCCTGCGAGCCGCCCGCAGCCCAGCCCCAGGCTTGTCGGGGCGGCCTCACCTGGTCGAGTCTGGCGTACCAGGTCCTGTAGGCCTTGTTCCCAAAGCGAGACGGCTGGTCCACCGGAGGGGTCTCGTCGATCCACCTGTCCAGCGTGTTGAGAAGAGCGACCAGTTTCTCAATGGCCTGCGGGGGCAAAACAGAGGTGGCCAAGCCGGAGTGACCAGTGCCCCAAACCAGAGCCACAGAGGGAAGGCCCAGCTGTCGCAGGACGATGACCCCAAGGCGTGGTGCTAACTGGCACCCCCCTTTCTTCCCACCCACCCTGAATGGGGAAAAAGCCAGGGGAGCACAGTGCGCTTCACAGGAAGGGACCAGCCCTGGGCCGAAGGGACGAGCGCGGCTTCGGCAGCCGGGCCCTCTCGCCGGCCTAGAGGGGCTGCGGGGCAGGCGCGAACGGCAGCCCGGACCCTCTTCGGTGGGATCGGCGGGATCGGTGGGGCCCCGTTTGGCGCACAACACCTCCTCACCAGAGAACAGGCGTGTGCCACGCGGGAACGAAAACGACCAGCGACCCTGCCAACCAGAAGTAAACGCTACTGCGTTTTAACCTGCTCTTCAGCTTTGTTTTTTTCTAGTGCTTTCTACTGCTTATCATAGTGACAGTTTTGAAGGCAGCTGGACCTGGACTCAAATCCCAGCTAAAACATCATTCTGTTGCTGCCAGACCTTGGGCCAGTGACTTTACCTCTCTGTGCCCCCTTCTTCATCTCAAAAATGGCAGGACGATGAGCGACTCTCGGGGCTCCGTGAGGACTCAGTAACAATCCAGGACGGATGCCTAGCGCGGTGCCGGCACAGGGTGACGGGCACGGTTACACGCAGACTCCATACACGGGTCACGGGCACACGCTGCTTTGCAGCCTGCTGTTTCCTCATGAACCTCGTTGCACACCAACATGTAAACAAATTCTACAACAGCCTCTAGTAAGCGACCAGAATGTCACCGCTCCAGTGCACTACACACTTACCGAACCCCTGACTGTTACACGTCTGGGTCATTCCCAGCTGTTCGCGCCCACACGGCGGAAAACTGCCTGGCGACTAGTGCTCTGTGGCCAGAGGCACGGGTGGGAGGGGTGCTTTGTGGGGCTGCCGGCGTCTGCGATCCCGACCTTTCCCACAGGAGGCGGGGACTGCGTGGAATCCGTGTCACAGGCCAGGGCAACATTGGCACACAAAATGTTACTCAATGAGGAAATCAGGTGAGGCTGTCTGCCCAAAGCACAGGTCTGCGAGGATGCGAGAAGCGTGCCCCTCCAGACGTGGCTTACAGAGAGGGGCCCCTGAGGACACCGGAAGGCTCAGGGGGGCCCGGTACACAGGACACTCGAAGGCAGAGGGGCCCTGGGAGGAGGGGCCCCGCCAAGAGGCAGATCAGGCCTGTGTCTACTGGGCACAGCTGGTGTAAGGGGCGCCCAGGAGCTCCTGGCACTGGCAGGGACTAGCAGGGTGGTGCCCACAGGAAGAGCGGTGACGGCAGCGCAAGGCACGGCCACCGGCCATGCACAGCCGCTTCCTGAGAGCTACGCAGGTACCTGGGGCGGCGGGGAGGTGGGCTCGAGCTAATGGTGCGCGTGCTGGCCAGTGCCCCCGCTGCACGGCTCCAGGACGCACAAGTCACACGGCTGTCCTGTAAGTGATGCCTCCTGCCACTGTGCGGCATGACAGTGGCCTCGCCTCCCGCCCCCTCTGCCTGGGGCCTGGGAGGAGGGAAAGAATACCTGCAGAGGGGAAAGCTCCTTCCGATTTGCTGAAGCAGAGGGTCAGGGCGACACACACCTGCCCTGCTGACGTGTGACAGAAATGCCGCCAGAGCCTGGCTTTGTGAAGAACCAGGTCACCAGGGACACCGACGAGGACAGAGCAGACCTGCCCCCACAGAGCAGCTGGGACGTAGGAGGATGGTGCCATAATCCTGGCCCCAGGAAGCACCAGCGAGGCCCCGGTGCAGAGACGTCAGCCTTTGGTGACAAGGAGCTGAGGGGGATCGAGGAGACGCTCCCTCCCCGAGGTGGCCAGGCCCCAGCTGCTGGCTCAGCAGGGCTGATGAATAATTAAAAGGCTCCTGGCAATTCGTTCTGCAGAGGGATTTCTAAATTGGGGGTGGGGGCAGCCTCTGCTGTCTTGGCTAGTCTGGGGAGAGGAGTTAGAAGGGACCATGGGCTGGAGCCCAAAAGCACAAAGAACCCCTTGACCTACGCTCCTTCGCCCAAGTCTGGTGCTTCCTTTTTGGATTTGAATTTGATACCAATTTTTTTATTGTGCCCTCATTTTAAAAATAAAGCAGAACAACAACAACAAAATAAGCCTCCTATCTACTACCATCTTTATTCTGCAAAACTTAAAAATTCTAACCCCCAAAGAGAAGGACAGACGTAATCTCAAAATGAAGGAGAACCTTCTAAACTCTCCCCTGGGCGGCACCCCCGTCACCCTTCGCCACGGGCAGTCTGGGTGCTGCCCCCGAGGCCGCTGTGCGGTCCCCACTGCTGCGGCTGCCTTGCCTGCAGCAGGGGGCAGCAGTGAGAAGCAGCAGGAGACCCACGCTGCCCCAGGCAGAAGACGGCCATAGGCCACACACTGCGAGCCACGCCCCCTGCTGTCCCTGCCAGCGTGGGCAGAAGCTGAGAGACCTAGTCCCCTGTCCCCTGAGAAAGGAGCATCCCACTGGCCCAGTGCCAGGATGAACCCCAGCTCTGGAAGAGCCTCTGCTGAAACAGCAACACGACTGGAAATTAGAACTGCAGAACAGCTCATCTTACCAACAGCTAATAGTGACGGCATGTCATCTGGTGCACGCCAGGCACGGTGCAAAAACACCCTGCACATGGGATCTAGCAAATCCTCGCCAGGGGCCATAAGTAGGTCTGTGGCTCTTCCCACTCTACAGATGAGGACACAGAGGGTCACAGGGGTCAAGTCCACTCAGGCCAGAAGTGAGAGGCCATCAAAACCCAGTCACCTGACTCCAGAACCCCAGCACTTAACCCCGCCGAGTCACACCCTCAGGGGCAATGAAGGGACCTGTGAGGGGTTTGGCAGCGCAGAACCTGCTGGGTAATGACAACACTGACCCTTCGTGAGCCTTCCCCACCACACTCCCCAGCCCACCCAGCACAGCTGAGCATCCCTTGCCACAGGCTCAAGGAGGAGCCCTCTCTCCCACCGTCCGCACTCGTGGCCAAGCCCCAGAGCACGGGGTGGGCCTGACAGGAACTCAGGAAGTCACTGGCAGGCCAGCTCCCAAGAGAAGACTAGCAGTCCCCTGCACAGGCCTGGCTCCCCGCAAGTGACAGAAGAGGACCTCGGCCACCCACCACCAGTCAGGGCTCAGGAATATGCAGGCTGATGGGGCAACACGAGCCTCAGGACGGTGGAGAGACTGCGCCAGAGCGGAGCCAGGCCTTACCCAACAGGCCAGGGCTATGGCTAGAGCACCGGGGGAGACAAGGCGCGGAGACAGGCTCTCAGGCCCTGGCGCCTCGGATGAGAGGCTCAAGGTGGTTCTGGACCAACTGGGACAGGCATCCAAAAGGCCACTGGAGGCCTGGGACCCAGCCCGGGAAGACAGCAGCCAGCAGAGCAAACAGCTGCAGGACCACACCTTCCCACGGTATCAGGCTCCCACAGCCAGCTCCCGCCCCCCTCCACAAACAAGCCTGTCCTGAAACAGAGCCAAGGAGCACCCACGGGGCAGTGTGCCCTTCAGCGCAGAATTCCCACTTCCAGGGATGGACCCCTCGGGACAGCGCCCGCAGACCTAGGTGCGCGGATGCTCAGGCAGCAGCCCAAGAGTCTGGTTAGGGGCTGTTCACACGAACGAGGGCTGGCTCCGGGAGGCAGCCCTTCACAGGGCAGGACGCAGGGCTCGCGGGGCGGGTGGGCGGCACCCCCCACGCCACCAAGTTGGGGACGTGGAGGGGCGGAGCGACAGGGCAGCTTCCCTGCTAACGTTATACACATTCCTATCAGCAATCTCCGCGGTGAGCACTCTTTCATGATCTTCTTTTGTGATCTCTTTCAATTTAAAAACATAAAGACATCAATTAGCAAAAATGCATGCCATTATGTGCTATAAAATGACATATTTACCTGGACCACAATTTTCTACTCATAGATTTTAAAAAAGAGATTGGAAATACAGACACCAAAATGTCACACGGGTTTGGGTGATCTTATTTCTGCAGTGGCCCTGCTGCGGGAAATGAGCCCATGTGACTCTGGGGCTCTTTCTGGACACGCCCTCCCCAGCAGGCTCCCCGCCCGAGCCTACCTCAGAGACTTTGTACTCCAAGGTCAGCTTCTTCCCCTTCACGCCTTCGTTGAGGGTAAGGATGAATCCGATGTAGTCGGCATATGCCTACCAAACGGGGGGGGACGGAAGGGGGGCGTGGAAAGGGCAGTCAGACCCGCGCTTTTTACACCCCAGCCAGCCCTCGGCTCCACCCAGTCACCAAATAGCTCCAAGCCACCCGACTCCCACCCGGTAGCAGGAGCAGCGGAAGATAACGCCAAGTACCCCACCCCGACCCTCTGTCCAACTCAAGGGCAAGCCCGAGACACCTGCGCCTCCAGCCAGAGCTTGCTGCGTGCTCACTGTCGCTACCACCAGCCCCTCTGCGCAACAACCCATGAGCCAGACACCATCCCTATCCCCACTCCACAGAGGGGGAGACCAAGGCTGCAGGAGCGGTAACTCGCCCAGTCTCCTAAGACCAAGATCTCATCAGATGTGGAGTAGGACCCAGCCAACCACACTCCAAAGCAGAGTGGCCGAGTCCCTGACCGTTCTACTACATCGCCAGGAGTCCCAGGGAACCATGAAGGGTCCCTCCGCTGGTCATCTTCCAGATGACTCCCCACCACGCCGGCCAGGCCGTCGGCCTGAGGTGCAGGTGCCTGCTCCCGAGAGAAGGGGCTGTTCTCTGCCCACAGCCAGGTGGGCATGAGGGTCACACAGCAGGCCCGGCAGGTTGCCCACAGCAACTCTCCCCGTGCAGGGCCGGTCTGAGCCCTCCTCCTGTCTACGGCCACTGTCCAGTCACCCCTGCAAACACACCAGGATGCAAGAGGGGCAGCAGCACGGGGCGGCGTCACTCTCCACGGTCCCTGCTCCCACATGGTCCAGGTCTCTTGGTGACAAAACCTCAGGACGTTCTTTTATGAATACAACTGTGTGCGAAGTCTCTACTGACGCCATCGCCATCACCATGGTCACCCTCACAGCGGTAAAAAACACGCATATGCTCAGTAAGGCTCACTACGTACCTGCACTGGGCCAGGGGCTTTGGGGGCTTTAAATCACGGAGGCCTCCAAAGGACCCCATTTTATAGTAGAGGGAACCAAGGCTTGGCCGGGCTAGACAACTCGCCTAAGTCACAAGAGGAGAAAACGGTGGCCCCAGGCTTCAAGCCCTGTCCCCTCTGCCCCTAAGCCCATGCTCTCGTGGCTGCACTCTGCAGTCCAGTGCGACACTGGCGGCCACCGCACAGAGGCCCTTGTCTGGCCACAGCAGGGCCATGCCCTTCACCGCTGAGCTGCAGGGTGCATCGAAGGCTCCTAGCAGGTGTCCTCCCACACGCACATCAGGAGAGAAAGTGACCAGAGCTTCCCCCAAGTGCGGGCGCCCGGGGCACGGCCAGCAAACTCTGCCTACGACGGGCCAGATGGTGAGTGCTCAGGCACCACGGGCCACACAGCCTGGTTCACACACTCTCAACTCTGCCCTTCTAGTGCGGAGGTGGCCACGGACAATAGATAAACGAAAGAGCGTGGCTGGGTTCCAGTAACACTGAATTTACAAAAACAGGGAGAGCCACCTTAGGCCAGCAGGCAATCCCCGCCGACCTGTGGCCCAGACCAACAGAACACCAGACCAAGGGAACACGGAACACCGGCCCCACCTGCCGGGACCCCGAGCCTGCCCCTCCCTACAGCGGCACTCCCCACCGCAGCCGACCAGGTCAGGGGTAGGCACCTGGCTGGAGCCGGACCCAAGTCCTTCCCTAGGAATTTGAAATTGGCTCTTTTTCCTGGGCACAGTCTTCCCACTGCCTGACCACAGCCCGGGAGAGACAGGCTGCTGTCTTCTGCCCACCGTGGGGCCTGACAGCACAGAAAGCTGGTCTACGCCCCGTGCTCTAGGTCCCAGGTCCCAGGTCCCTCGTATTTTTAGGTCAGCCACTTCCCTGGCCAAGGCTTCCACGTGACAACCTCTTCTCCCTTTGATACACTGGGGCCCCAGCTTGCTGCTCCCTGTCACCAAACACCACAGCGACACGCTCCATCCCTCGGGCACTCCAGGGGCGACGGGCTCCGAGGCCAGGAGTGAAGGTCTCCGGGGCTGCCCTGGCCCCAGTGCCGGGGGTCTGGGGTGCTGCCCCCAAAGGGGAGGGACAGTCGTCTCCTCTGTCACCTGTCTCCCTAGCTTCCAACAGCTCCAAGGGCAGGAAGGGTCAGGAGCTCACAGCCCATCATTCCTAGAAAACCACTGTCTTTGACAAAACCCAAGTTTCTCCTCCCAGTTCTGACCCTACCGTGTAGGCCCACTGGTACCTGAGAGCGCTTCCATTTGCCCATGTCTGGGACCGTGTGGATCTCTTTTTTTGGAATGATAAAGTTCTGGGTGGCTGGAGGGGTATCCTCCGAAGAATCTTGACAAGGAAAATGAAAAAGCAAACAGATAAGTAGAATTCCGCCCCCCTCGACACGCACACACTTTTAAACCAAGCCTCCGACACCCAAGCCCTGGCGCAAACCCGACTCGGCCTCCCGGGACAGAGTGCTGGCTTGCCACGCCAGACCCACCGCCTCTGCTTCCTCTGCAAGGAGAGCGAGGTCGAGGGGGAGGTGCCAGGAGACCTGCAGACCTAAGGGGTAGGCTAGGGAACCTGAGATCAGGGCAAGGCAAACCTCTGGCTGATTCAGAATTCAAACCAGGGCCCCAGAAAGAGACCAGAAACTCTCTTCCTCCTCCCACCTGTTCTGCAAGCCCTGTTCCCAGAACCCAAAACTGAGACCTTCCACTGTCAGTAAATTGCTACTTTAAATAAGATGCTAAATAAAAAGCTTGGTAGATCGGAACGACAACCTAACTACATTGTTTTTACTGGAAAATGTGTTCCACGTTCCAAATGATCAACTTGCAAATGTTCTTTGAACACAACCCTTTTGTAGATTGGAGAGAACCGTTCCCTGCATGGGGACAGCCCTCCTGCCATTTTGTCACAGAGGAAAACCTCCAGGGCAAAGGTCACCCTATGGGTAACAATGAGAACAAATCTTTGATGAAGCACATGGGTCACCAGAACATAATAAAATCCTCAATAAAAAAAAAAAAAAGCCTTCAAACTCAGGACTGTGATAAATGAAGTCAGACCCAGCCTTTCCAGCATCAGATTCTGCCTCTGACAATGGGGCCACCAGACAACTGGATCCCCTGAAACCTCTCAGTGTAAGATGGAAACATCCAGAGTTTTAGACGTGTTCCTAAATAACCCGGAGAGGCCCTGGCTGGTGTGGCTCAGTGGACTGAGTGCCGGCCTGCAAACCAAAGGGTCGCCAGTTCCATTCCCAGTCAGGGCAGGTGCCTGGGTTTTAGGCCAGGTCTCCAGTAGGGGGCGTGAGAGAGGCAACCCCACACTGATGTTTCTCTCCCTCTCTTCTTCTCTCCCTCCCTCCCTTCCCTTCTCTCTAAAAATAAATGAAATCTTTAATCCTGAGAGTATAATGTATTACATGGAAGCAGTCTGTGTGTTCAACTTGTACCCCCTTTGGAAGGGATAACAGCTCTCCAAACTGATGGAGCTGCCGCGTCCTCGGGGTGGCCCGCGCCACCCTCACCACACACACTACAGCCACCACACACCCTACAGCTCAGTGACGAAGGTGGAGTAGCCCCATTTTAAGAAAGAAAATAACAGGGTAAGAATGAAAAGAACAGGGTCCCAAAGGTTCTTGCCAGGCAGAGCCAGGTCTGCGTGCCTCCAAAATCCAAGGCTTCCACCACTACGCTGTGTGAGCTGAGTAGTTCCCTCCACTTGTCCCAAAACGTCCTACTTCAGACTTCGAAGAAGGACCACCCCCACCCACCCACCCAGGGAAGCCTGGTCTTCCATGACATAGCTACCCTCCTAGCCCTCCTCCCTGTCCGGGCCCAGGCTCCCCACCCTCCGTCAGAGACACGTCTCACTGGGAATCCCGGTGGCCTGCTATCTGCTGACGTCATTACCAGACCGCTAAGGGGACACACACAGAAGTTTTGTATTTAATGAAATAAACACCTGGTTGCGCCCGCCCAGGGATCACCAAGTGTGAGACAGGGTAGGACGAACAGCCAATGTTTTCTTGTTCTTTCTTTCTTTTTTAAAATGTTTTATTGTTTATGCCATAAGAGTTGCCCCAATTTTTCCCCCATCGCCCCCCTCCACCCACCCACCCCCGCCCCCGCCAATGCGTTCAAAGCACCGGCTGTGTTTCGCCAACCTAATTTGCTCTGGACACAATCTGTAAAGTTTCCGTAGCCCAGGCGGGGAAGGGGGGGGTCAGCCGCCTTCCTGTTCTCCAGGTCTCAGGTCTCTCTAAGATCCCTTCCCTGGCACCTCCACCCCGGGTAGTTGAAACGAACTACAAACAGGCCACGGTGTAAATAAAAGTTACAAAGGATGATGCCAGAGACAGACTCTCATCTCCTTGCACAACCGGCCTTTTTAAATTAGGGGTTTAGACGACCAAGGGCAGTTTCTCCCAATTAAGTCTCAACCACCGAAACTGCAGAAGCCGGCCTCCCGAAGCGGGCAGCGGGGTGCGAGGGGCGCGCAGGGCGCGGAGGCGGTCCGGGGGTGGGGGGCGGGCAGAGGCCAAGCCCCGCAGAGCGCCCCCAGCCCCTGTCTAAAGAAGGCGGCCCCCGTCCTCGGCATCTTCCTCGCCGCATCAAAAGCTGACTCCAGCACGCGCAGCCCAGACGTGAAAAAGGCCTCCCCGTCTGGCCGGCGCGCTGCCCACCCGACCCCTCGGGCTGGCCGGGCTCCCAGGTCTCGGTGTTGCGCCCCACCCACCAGGCCCCCGTTCCCGCCCTCCCCGCAGGGCCCCTCAGCTCTGGCCCCCGGCGTTCCTCCAACGCCCGACCCTCCCCTTCCCCGCCCCCACTGCTGGCACCGCCCCCGCGCCCCCCACCCCGGCCCCGCCGGGCCGACGCGCCCTACCTGGCGGCGACTGCCGCTCGCCCTCAGCCATCTTCCTCACTGCAGGAGCGCGTCCTGACGCCTGCAGGCCCCTCACCTTTCACTCCCGCACCCACCCTTCCTTTCCCCGCGCTCAGAGCTTTCTAAAAAGAAATGAGCACCGGCCGGCTATAACCGAAAACCAAGAATTAAAGTCACCCCAGTGAAGACGGCCGCCATGTCTGTGCGGGGCACGCAGGGAGCATGCCCAGCAACGGCCCGCTCGCTGCGGCGGCGCTCACTGGGAGGCTGCGGCCATGTTGGTGCGGGGCACCCGGGCGCATGCGCCCCAACGGTCCGCCCGCCACCTGACCTGACAACTGCCGGCCGCGCACGGGGCCGGGGGGCGGGGGGGAGGGGCGCCATGCTTTTGCGGGGCGGGGGAGGGCCTTTGCAGCAACCATGCTTTTGCGGGGCGGTTCCCACCTGTCATCCTTGTGCGTGGCTCTGACCCTGTCCCGAGAGATATTAGGAGACATTCCCCTGTCAACATGGTTGTGTGTTACTACCACTCTGAGAGTAGTGCTCTAGGACCCCAAACGGACTGAGGAGTGCACGCCAGTGCCTCCAAACCCGTGCACGGCATTTGGAGGTGGGAGAGAGCCAGCCGGCCGGCGGCCCGCGCGCCTGGCCCCCGTTGCCGGGTCCCATCGCCTCACGGCGTCCCCGGCCTGCCAGCTGCGCCCCCGCCACGCCCCGCGCTGTGGCTCCGCCCCGCGCTCGCGGCTAGCTCCTCGGGGCTCGCAACTGGCCGGTGACCGCGCCCAGAATCCTCCTCCCCGGGCCACCAGCCCGCCACCCGCCCGGCCCGGTGGGTGGGCGCGGGGCCGCCTGAACCCGTTGGTGGCGGTGACTCGGCGACCTTGACTAGGTGGCTCCAGCGGGGATCCACCAACGGTAGCGACAGCGGCGCGGACTTTGCCCAGCACGGGGCGCGGAGCGGACTGCGTGTCCGCAGGCGGGCCGAAGAGATGTTGGCATTCGCGGTCAGGACCGTGGTAAGTGCGGCCGGGAACCCGCCCTGGCGGGCCCTGGACGGGGCGGGCGGGCCGCGGACCGCAAGCCGGGCCAGACACAGCTGCGCCCGAACGGGTAAACTGGCGAACAGGCTGTGAGGCTACACGGCCGGGAGGCCGCTGTACAGCCTGGACTGAAGCTGCTGGCGTGGGGTTGGCAAGTGGGCTTCCCCGGTTTGGCAGAGGAATAGACTGAGGTTCAAGGTCAGAGGCTGGTTCGAACCTGTAGCGCCAAATTTCAAGGACCGGGAACAGTGGCACCCCGACTTCAGGCAGCACCCCTCCCTTAGACTCGGAGTCAGAGAGCAGGCTGACATGGAGTGTCTCTCTCAGTTATCTCTGACTCACACACCCGGAGGGCACGCTCAGCCCGAGCGGTCTCTGCCCCGGCCAGAGCCACCTCCCCAACCCCATCCAGCTGGTCAGCCTCCTTGAACTTATCAAATGGTCCCTGGGGAATTGAGTGTAGCCAGAGAAACTCACGTGGGGGCATCAAGTTGGGCTGTCCAGAAAGGCCTGAGAACTGGCAGGAGGTGGCAGGTGGCAGTCCCGGGCCTTCCCTCTCGGCCAGGCCCTCCCCACACCTGTTCACAACACCCCCACCCCGCCCCCGCGGTCCTCCCCAGAGGGCAGCCTGGAGCAAGAGGCGCTGGTACCCTGATTTGGATTCCTTGACTCTCTCCTCCAAGCTTTTCTTTGTTTGTGTCTCCCTCTGTCTGTGCGGAGAACGTTGGAGCGGACACAGCAGGCACAGCACGGGGCTCCTGTCCTCGGGCTCGTGCTGGGTAGGCTCTCCCCAGTCCTCGCAGATCCCGAGGCTCCACCTCACTCTTGTCACTGCCACCCGAGCTGTGTCTCCATCCCACAAACAGCCTCTAAGTCATCTCCCAGGACCTGCTGGACGGCCTGGCCTGATCACGTTACTGCTGGGGAAACTGAGGCAAGGAGACACTGGACCAGAATCTCCTAGATGTGGTGACTCAAGTCTAGCCCAATGTCAAAGCCAGCATTGCTTGTTTTTGTTTTTTTTTTAATGCCAAAGTCCTTTCTTCTTGGCTCCCAGCTGAATGAGCCACAACTCAAGAGAACCAGGCTTCGGTGGAAGGGTGGTTTAAAGGGCTCCCAAGAGTTCTGGAGGCAAACGGAGGATGGACAGGGCACTTAATGGTCACTGTCCACTTACGTTCTCTCCCGGTATCTGCTCCCTTGCACCATCCCCACTTTTCAAGACTGATGGCAGAGTTGTGGAGAACTCAGCAGCTCGGCAGTCTCTGCCCTCCAGCCAAGTTTTTCTTCATTAAACAGACCCACACAGATTCTAACAGGTGGATTTTTCAGTGTCTCTTGGCCTCCCTCCCTGGCTCTGGGCCCATCCAGAGAAGAGAGGAGAAGGTTTTCCAGTTTCCTCCCACTCCGGCGCCCACGTACTCCAGCCCTCTCACCTGCTCCCCATTCCCCCACTTGTGGAAGCCAGGGCAGGCGGAGCAGCTTCTCCTGCCACAGCCACAACCTCAGATGCCACTGCAGCCACCGTAGCCATCGCCACTGCCCCCTCTGCCTCCCCCCTGAATCTTGGCTCTTGTCTTCTCTTTCCAGCCCAGGCAAGTGGCTGCCTCTTGCTAGGTTCTGCTCACCCACTTGGTAGCACAGTTAGGCTTAGAGATCCAGCCCAAGGCAGACAGACAGGGCTCAGGACCTCAGTCCTGCCATGGAGGACGGGCAGCAGAACGAGAAGGTACGGAACGGGGCCTCTGCCACTTGCCTGCCTATTGCTGCCAGCAGCCTCGACCTCTCTCCTGTCTCCTCCTGGCCGCCTTCAGAGTCTCCCCACCCCCTCTCACCCTCCTTGCCGGGCCACTCAGCTCTGTCTTGCCTCAGCGCTGCCCCCGTGCCACTCCTATCGCCATCCCACAGGCAGGAAGAAGTCCTATGGCTTCACCCTCACCCAAAGGTGCTGTAATCGTCTGGCTCGCTCTGATTTTCTCTTCTTCCCTCCTGTTTCTCAACCTGGCAAGGGTGGGAGAAAAGGAGGTGGGGACCTCTGGGAGGGGGCAGTCACCTCACTGTTGGCTGGCTCACAAGCCCAGGGGGAGAAAGGCGGGGCCCTGTGCACTGAGACAGGTGAGAGGTCCCTCTCCACCTGGGCACCGCCACCAGGTGCCACTCATCCTGACTTGGTTCACCCGAGAGCTCTGCCAAGATCAGTGGCCACACCCGTCCCTCCCCCAGCCCTACCTGCATCTCCAGGCCCCAGAGAGGTGGAGACGCCTATAGCTCGAGGGCTGGGAAGCCAGGCCTGGCACCACCCAAGAGGCCGTCTCTGACCCCAGAGATGGGCACATAAGGGCCCTGGACTGCAGCTTGGGATTGCCAGGGCCTCCCGGAGCCGGTGAGAGAATGAGCAGAATGTTCTGCTGCCTGCAGGTGAAGCCCCTGGGCTTCCTCAAGCCTTCTTCCCTGACGAAGGCCGCCAGCCGCTTCAAGGCGCACCAGGACGCCCTGCCCCGGCTGCCGGTGCCCCCGCTGCAGCAGTCCCTGGACCACTACCTGAAGGCGCTGCAGCCCATCGTGAGCGAGGAGGAGTGGACCCACACCAAGCAGCTGGTGGAAGAGTTTCAGGCTGCAGGGGGTGTGGGAGAGCGCCTGCAGAAGGGGCTGGAGCGCAGGGCCACGAAGATGGAGAACTGGGTGAGTTAGAGCTGAGGGTACGCCGACCCCCCAGTTCCCATGGAGGGGAAGGGGAACAGGGGCCCTCCCGGAGGCTGCGGGTCATCGTGAGCATCCCGCAGCGTGGTCTGTCCCTGCCGCACACGGAACCTTCCAACGCCGTCCGCTCTGGCACGTTCATCTGCGTGCGGGTTTGTGGGTGCTGCTCTGGGCCCGGCGTTCGGCAGAGTGCTGGCTGAGCAAGAGAGACACAGTTGCTGGCCTCATGGGGCTGACACTCAAGTAGGGCAGCGAGAAAGGTGATTAAACAGGACACAGTGAGGGGTCGAGGCCATTTCAGGCAGTGAAGTTCCGCAGAAACAAAAAAGAGCGTAAGACAGGGGAGGAGAGTCACAGCATCTTTATGCCGAAGGGTCAGGGAAGGCAGGCAGGAGGTGGCTTTGGATCTGCCACCGACAGAGGGGGCGACCCAAGGCGGCAACAGCCTGGTGAGTTCCAGAACAGACAGAGGCGGGAGTAGAGTGCAGGGCGGGCGATGCAAGGAGAAGGAACTTGGACTTGAGCTCAGCGGGAAGGGGCTACAGGATGGCTTCAAGCAGCAGATTTGAGTCCAGTGACGAGTCGCTCCAGTTCTGTCTCAGCCTGCCACGCGGGTGCATTCACCTGGTGGGGAGTTATCTATATGGATGCTCCGTGTACTTTTCTGTGTGTGTTTCATACCGCAACGTAAAGTTCACAATGACTTCTCTGGCTGCTGCAGGGGACGCAAGAGTGGGAGCAGGAGGTGGGTGGGAGAGCTGGTACTTTCACCCCGAGGGAGACGCTGGCAGGGAGGGGGAAGTCATTCAGTCCAGAAGGCGTTTTGGTGCCAGTGGTACATGCGGATGGGGGTACTGAGACGGGGACAGTCCCGACCTAAAGCCACTGTCAGGGGGACTTACAGGGAAGGGGATGGCCAAGGGAGGGGCAGGTTTGTAAGAGAGAACCAAAGCTGGGTCCGGCCAATGAGGTAGGAGGTGCTCTGAGGTGGGCAGCTGGGAGGGCGGGGCGGGCACACAGGAGGCGGGAGTCATCAGCCGGCGGATGGCTGCACTGAGCCGGGGCAGCTCAGGGCCTTGGACTCTGGAATCAGAAGCAGAGAGAGTTTGGGGTCTGGCAGTTTCCAACTTTGTGTAGCCTGCCGCTCCTCCACACAGGCTACAGGTCAGCAGACAGCGAGGCACCCACGGGTGCGCCGTGCGACGTGAGCACACCACCACCCCGCGCCCCTTGCCAAGGGCCTAAGGCTAACGGCCTGTGCCCCAGGCCAGCAGCCTCCCGGGGGGAATCTGTGTGGTGAAGAGGCTCGTCCCGTCCCTCTTTGAGCGCAGCGAGGAAGCACAGTGGGGGCCTGGGTCTCCGGGGATTAAAGGGCCTGCCAGAAAGAGGCAAACTGGGCATGTGCTCGGAAGGGGTGCAGGGCAGGCAGTGTTACAGCCAAGCACGTAAGGCTCAAGGGTGACAGTCACCTAGGAGCCTCTGACATGCCCATGGTAGTTCCCCAGGGAGACAACACTCCCCTGCTGGATCTAGCCCACATCCTGTCACCAGCACAATGACTTACCCTCAGCGAGCTTCCCCTAGATCACGCTGACCTTGAGGTCCCCGTGAGTGTCCACTCCTCAGTCTGACACCAGCAAAGCAGGCCATGGGGGACCAGGGCCCCCGGTTCTGCACGGAGCCCTGGGCTCCTGCCTTCCTGGGGAAGGCTCAGCTGGGATGAGCAAAAACTCCTTCATTGGGCTTTCCTTTTTCCATATCTTCCTCCTCTTTTCCTTTCTATCGGGCAGACCTTTTTATTTCTAAAAGTAGCACAGAGCACTGACCAAAATCTGTAAGGTAGCGAAACATGGTTCCCATTTCTGCCTGTTTTCGCCCCACACCCCGGGTTTCCTGTCAGTCCTGGCAGTGGTGTCTGATCACCCTTGCGGATCGGCTCCGGCTACGGGAAGATGATGGGGCACTGCGGGTGGGTTTAAGGGGGAGGGGGTTCTGGGTCTGAGCATTTGCTTTCAGAGTCTGTGCTCCGCAGAGGGGGCAGAGGGTCCCCTGGCCCTGTGGGGAGGGGCCACCAGATCCCCCCACCCCTGACAGGCTCTGGCTCTTTCCCCAGCTGTCCGAATGGTGGCTCAAGACGGCCTACCTCCAGTACCGCCAGCCCCTGGTCATCTACTCCAGCCCTGGCCTCATGCTGCCCAAGCAGGACTTCGTGGACCTGCAGGGACAGCTCCGGTGAGTGGCTGAGGCTGGGCGGGGCCCTGGGGTCCACTTCCTCCGGTCGGACTGGAGGCTGGAGGGGCCCAGCCCTGCTCATTATCTTTCATCCCCCCAAACATGAAGTAGGGAGCATCATCCCTATTTTACAGACGGGGAAACTGAGGCTCAGGGCAGTGAGGCGGCCTGCCCAAGATCACCTTCCAGTATTGGCTGAGCTGGGGCAGGGAGCACGTCTTCCCGGCTCCAAAGCTTCGTTCCTGCTCACCAGTACACTGTGGATGGGGCCCTGCCCCCCCAGACCCGAGCCTGCCCCCCACGCCAGTTCTGGCACTTCACCCATCCTTCCTGTTCTCCTCTGGCCCCAGGGCTGACCTTTATACACAGTCCCCTTTTCCACTTTCGGCCATGTCACTTGCCCTGGCCTCTGTTCCAGTCCTACCAGGGATAAAAATACCAGAGACAGGGATCTCCTGCCCAAGCACCAGCCTCCCACGGTCACCACCTGCTGCTCTTAAAGGCACCAGGGCATCCTGGGAAGGTCTCGGGGGTTTGGGCCCAGGAGCTCCAGCTGGTGGTCCCCATGTTGGGGCCCAGGGACAGCCCAGCTGTCGGACATGGGTGGAGTGGTCCAGACAGTCCAGGGAGGAAGGCCAGGTGGAGAGATGGCCTGGGGGAGACAGAGGCCCAGAAATGGGTAGGGATCTAGTGCAGGGGACACCTCAAGCCACTGCCCTCCCATTCACAAGCCCCTCCCCTGGGGTCCTGGGTCCCGGGTCCCTCCGTAACTGATGCCTGAGAGAAGAGCGCCGTCCTTGCAGACCCCGGACCACGTGCAGGGGTGTGGGCCCTCTGTGGGTGGGACCAGCCGCACTGACCCATAACCCAGCACGGCCACGCTGCCGTGCCTTCACACCGGACTCGTGCCCGGCACCTGGCCAGCAGCTCCTCCCTGAGCCCTCCGCGTCTCCCTCTGGGGGTTTTGAGAAAGCAGGCTCAGGAGGGTCAGCTGCCAGCAGTGTGTGTGAGCAGTGAAGCAGTGGGTCACCCCCTCACCCTGCACGTGTCCCTGGCCCAGCACCCTTCCTTGGGGTGTCCACACAGCTTCTGATCTCTCATTGGTCCCTCCAGGTTTGCTGCCAGAGTCATCGAGGGCGTGTTGGATTTCAAGGCCATGGTTGACAAGTGAGCACTCGGCTGCCTCCGCGCTGCCTGTCGAATTATCCAGCCTCACCAGCCCGGCCCAGCCCAACCCCAAGCCCTGGGTGCTGGGCTGGCCCAGAGCTTGGGTGCTTTCACTTCCTGTTGGCCCGGCCTCTGTTGGGGTTGGGGAGGTTGAGCCTGGGGATTGGGACGCCTACGTCCTCTGCTCCGGCTGCTGGGACTTCCTTCTGGTGACTCCGTCCCGAGAGGCCCCTGGGATTGGCGTCCCAGCCAAAGAGGCCCCAGTAGGGTGACTGGCCACTTCACCCCCTCTGGCAAACTGAAGCCCAGAGAGGGGAAGGGAGTTTCCAGGGTGACTCACGGCCGGCCTCCTGACCCTCGCCCCGCTCTGCCAGGGCCCCTGCTCAGGCTCAGGGGAAGCAGGGACACGAGGGGGCGACAGACCCTGTTTGTGTGAGACCTGACTCGGCCTGGCCCAGCCCCCAACCATGCCCAGCAGCTCCCCCTCCCTTCTCCCCTCCACCCGCCCAGCGGCCCCTCACTGCGCCCTGCCCCACAGTGAGACGCTGCCCGTGGAGCACCTGGGGGGGAAGCCGCTGTGCATGAACCAGTACTATCAGATCCTGTCCTCCTGCCGCGTGCCAGGCCCCAAGCAGGACTCGGTCACCAACTTCAGCAAGACCAAGAAGCCGCCCATGCACATCACCGTGGTGCACAACTACCAGGTGGGGCCCACGTGCGGCGGGGAAGGGCGGACATGGCCAGAAGTCCGCCTCCCCGACACACGTGCCCCTGTGTCCCCAGGAACCGGCGTGCCCTGGCGTCTCTGCCGGGTGACTGGCTCGGCCCCAGCCTCAGGGAGACCAAGAGGGGCCATGGGCCTGCCCAACCGGGGGGAGCGATGCGGGGACACCCTCCCCTGTCTCTCACCCCTGGCCTGACCCTGTCACCTCGCTGTGACAGCTGGGCTGCCGGGACCAGGAGGAGGCTGGGGTGGGATGAGACTGCGGCTGGCCTGAGGCCCTCACCACCACCTGCCTGTCCCCGGGCAGTTCTTTGAGCTGGACGTGTACCACAGCGACGGGACTCCCCTCACCTCGGACCAGATCTTCGTGCAGCTGGAGAAGATCTGGAACTCGTCGCTGCAAACCAACAAGGAGCCCGTGGGCATCCTCACCTCCAACCACCGCAACTCCTGGGCCAAAGCGTACAACACCCTCATCAAAGGTGCCTCCGGCGGGCGAGGAGGGGAGGGGAGGCCCCCGGCCTGGCCCCTGCCCGTCCCGGGTCCCCTCTGAACCCTCCGAGCTGGAGCAGGGGTGGGCCCGAGGTCAGGAAACTCAGTCGGGTGGAACTCGTCTCCCCCTGTTAAGTACCAAGTGGGGTGAGAGTCTGGGTCTTCTGGCCGCGGAGCCCACCACGGTCCCCATGTCAGCCAGGGGCACTGTCCCCGAGCCAGACCCCTGTGTGGGGCCCCTGACTGCCACCCCAGCTCTCTGTGAGACCCTGGGCTTCTGCGCCCTCATTTCTCAAGTGGGCCGAGCAGGCCAGGCGCCGGGGGTGCCACACGGGGTGCTGTGGGGCTGCAGGGCCCTTTTGAGTGTAAAGTCCTGAACCCCGTCCCAGCACTTGGCGAATGTTCTGGAGGCGTCCCGGGCCACCGCAGGCCTGACACCCCGTTTCGGGTCCCCCCCACCGTGCCGCCCGCAGACAAGGTGAACCGGGACTCGGTGCGCTCCATCCAGAAGAGCATCTTCACCATGTGCCTGGACGGAGTCATGCCGCGGGCCTCGGAAGACAAGTACCGCAGCCAGGTGGCCGGGCAGATGCTGCACGGGGGCGGCAGCAAGCTCAACAGCGGCAACCGCTGGTTCGACAAGACGCTGCAGGTGAGGGCCTGGGAGGGCCCGGGCCGCCCCCACACGCACCCACACTCGGTCCCCTGCAGCCTCGGGACTTCCTGTCCCTTGCCCGCATCACCTCTGGCACCCCAGCTCGTAAAGCAGGTGGAAGCCAGTAGGCGGGCGCGGCTGTAATTACCTGGCAGTCAGCCTGTGGTTCCTGGGGCCCAGAAACCACGGTCGCCCCCAGAGCAGCCCTTCAGCACGTCAGAGGGCGCCCAGGGCTTGGAAAGCAGGGGTGCAGTGGGGCCGCCTGGTAGGAGAGCTGCAGGGGTGCGGTGAGGTGTGCGAGCATGGGGCGAGCTTGGCGCGGCCCGCATGGGCCCAAGGCCCCGGTGAGGGACAGCTCCTGTTGACGACCATAGTAAAGGGCTAAGCCCTGCGGGACTTCAGAGAGGCCCTTCCTGTGGGAGCCACTGAAGCGTGGCTCCAGGGAGCTGGGCTGACCACTCCCCACGCCCCTCCGCAGTTCATTGTGGCAGAAGATGGCTCCTGCGGGCTCATTTACGAGCACGCAGCTGCCGAGGGCCCCCCCATCATCTCCCTCGTGGACCATGTCCTTGAGTACACGTGAGTGTGGCCCCTGCCCTCCACCCACTTCCCCAGTTCTCGGAGACAGGGGCAGCCTCGTCTGTGGGGGAATGGCCTTTTCCCTGTGCCTGGGCCTGAAGGGGGATGGGTCTGAGCCAGACAAACCAGGCTTTGAATCCTGGCTCTGCCACTTCCCAGCTGCATGACCTTGGACAAGTCCCATCCCCACTCCGGGCCTCCTCCGTTTGGCTCTTTGAAAGCCGGAGGTAGTTTCAGAAGATAAACCCAAGAGTCTCCCTGGGCCGGCCCCCTCCAGCTTCAGGGACCCGTCCTCCCCACCTTCACCCCAGAGAGGGACCCAGGCCCCCCCGGCACTGATGTGCGCCTCACCCCGCATATCTGTGTAGGAAGAAGGCCGAGCTCGTGCGGTCTCCCATGGTGCCCCTGCCCATGCCCAGGAAGCTGCGGTTCAACATCACCCCCGAAATCAAGAATGACATCGAGAAGGCCAAGCAGAACATTAGCATGTGAGTGCCAGGCGCTGGGTGGGGGACCCGGCCCCTTAAGCCCAGCCAGCTTTTGCGCCAGGCCTGTCCTCACACCCAGCTGGTTCTGAGGTCCCCTCCCTGGAGCTGGCGGGCCTGCCGAACACCTGCTCCTCACCCGCCTCCTCCCTGCCCCGCAGCATGATCCAGGACCTGGACATGATTGTGTCAGTATTCCACCACTTCGGGAAGGACTTCCCCAAGTCAGAGAAGCTGAGCCCTGACGCCTTCATCCAGATGGCGCTGCAGCTGGCCTACTTCAGGTGTGCCCTGCCCTGCCCTGCCCCGCCCAGTCCTGGGGGGGGTGAGACCTGGGGGCAGTGGGGGGGTGGCCGGCCGGGACTGTGCTCAGCCCCGTGTCCCCCCAGGATATACGGGCAGGCCTGTGCCACGTACGAAAGTGCCTCCCTGCGCATGTTTCACCTGGGCCGTACTGACACCATCCGCTCAGCCTCCATGGACTCGCTGGCCTTTGTCAAAGCCATGGATGACGCCAACGTGACGGTGAGGGTTCAGGGTGAGGGTGGGTGAGCTGGGCTTGAGCCATCGCCCTTCCTGTTCACTCCGTCAGCACACACTGAAGGAGCGCCTACTGTATTCCAGCCCTGTGGTGGGCCAAGGAATATAATAGAAGGTAGAGCCAGGAATTTAGTTCTGAGCTTCCTGGCAGGCCAAGAGAAAAGGGAACTACCCATTCATTCATTCATTCACTCAGCA
>CM052540.1:4754184-4851493 GCA_028533065.1 Trachops cirrhosus
GGGTGCTGAGACAGACGGCGGGAACAGGGAAGGGGGCGCTGGGTGGGAGCGGGTGCTGAGACAGACGGCGGGAGCAGGGAAGGGACAGTGCTTCAGCTCCCTCCCCCCGCACCCCCACCCGCAGGAGCACCAGAAGGTAGATCTGCTGCGGAATGCCGTGCAGGCCCACCGAGCCTACACTGACCGGGTGAGCGAGGCCTTTCTGTCCCTGCTTGCTTGGCCCTTGGCATCTCTGTCCATCTGCCCGCCCATCCCTACAGCAAATGGCTGCCACCCTTAGCTTGAACAACCCCTCCCCTGAGCCTTCGGGTACCTGGAGCAAGGCTAAACACCCCTGTATTAAAGTTGGAGAAACTGAGGCCGAGCCCAGTGACTGCCGTGGCCCCGGGTCTCAGGCGAGCCTCTGGCCTTGCGCCAGGCTCTCCCCGGTGCCCTGGAGCCCCTGGAGCCCCTGGAGCCCCGGGGGCAGGGGGCAGGCAGCAGGGTCATCTGACAGCTCAGGTGACAGCTAGCGGCGCGGAGGTCTGGGCCCCCATCCTGGCTGTGGCTCTGAGCGCCCGTGGGCCACGCTGTGCCGTGTCACACGCAGATAACCGTGTAGATCCCCTGCCAGGGGAGTGCAGTGCTGGCGCCGTTCTGCAAATGAAGACACTGAGGTTCCAAGATGTGAGTGGCCTGCCAAGGCCCCACAGCCAGGAGGGGGCTAGGCCACCCAGCGCCAGGCCCGTGCTCGTAAACCCTACACTGTCCTGCCCCCCCGGGCAGGCCCTGGGCCTCAGTTTCCCTATCTGTGAAGTGAGGGCTCCCCTACCCGGCTGCTCTGGACTCACTGGTCTGAGGGGCCCGCGAGGGAAGACGCGGGGCTGCCACGCGCTCCTGAGGAGGGTGGCGCGGCCCCCGCTGCTGACCGTGCGCTCTGCTGCAGGCCATCCGCGGGGAGGCCTTCGACCGGCACCTGCTGGGCCTGAAGCTGCAGGCCATCGAGGACCTGGTGAGCATGCCCGACATCTTCATGGACACCTCCTACGCCATCGCCATGCACTTCAACCTCTCCACCAGCCAGGTGGGCCGCCGCCCCAGAGCCAGCTGGGGGCCCCTGCCCTCTGGGCCCCTGTCCTGTCCCTGGCGCCCGGGGTCGGATGGAGCAGAGCCCCTGGAGCTGGAGTGGGACCGAGGCTGCGCTGGCTAGAGCCAAGGTCTAGAACACAGACCTCGGTGGCGGTGTGGCCCGCACAGGCCACCACAGGCCGCTGCCAAGGCGGCTGAGTTCTGGCAGAGGAGATGGATCAGGGGGCTTCCCTACAGCCCAGGGGAATCAGGGCCCCCCAGGGGAGAGTCAGCTTCGTGTATTCCCGGCCAGACACGAAGGAACGCCTGATCCGTGCCAGCCTGTGCTGGGCACTGGGACACAGCAGGGACAGCAGCGTCCCTGCTCCAGGGTCTCACAGTGTAGGCTGAAAGCACGGGGACTGAGCTAGCAGTGGCCCCCCCGGAAGTGCTGGGGGGTCATCAGGGTCCCGAGGAGGGAGCAGTTAAAGCCCCAGGAGCGGCAGTGAGGCTCCGTGGAAGGGTGACACCAGAACTGTGCCCTGTGGACCAGAGGGAGTCACCTGTCCGATGGAGAAGGGGGAGGGCGTCTCAGGCAGAGCACAGCAGAGCGGAGATGTGGGAAGGCAGGCTGTGCCAAGGGGCTGGAGGGGGCCCAACAGGGTGGGGCGAGAATCTCAGTCCTGTGCCACCCCCAGGTCCCCTCCAAGACAGACTGCGTCATGTTCTTCGGGCCTGTGGTCCCGGACGGCTATGGCATCTGCTATAACCCCTTGGAGTCCCACATCAACTTCTCCGTGTCGGCCTACAACAGCTGTGCCGAGACCAACGCCGCCCGCCTGTCGCACTACCTGGAGAAGGCGCTCCTGGACATGCGTGCTCTGCTGCAGGGCCACCCCCGGGCCAAGCTCTGAGCCTCCTGTGCTCGGCCCGCCAGTGCCACAGCCAAGCCGCCTTCGGGTCGGCCACCCACCAGGGCTCCACTCTTTGTTCCCTGTCCCCTTGGGCCCCGCAGGTCTGGCCGAGCCGGGGCCAGCGCCACATGCTCAGCGGGGCCCGCAGGCCCGAGCCAAGTGCCTTCCATGGGCCGTGCCCAGCACCTGCAGGGGCCGCGTCCTGGGCTGTGTTCAGAGACTGAGCAGGACGTGAGCCTGGGCGCCCCACGTGTCCCCCACACAGGCCTTCCTCTGGGGAGAGGGACCAGCCGAGCCCGTCCCCCACCGGGGCGGGAGAGGTGCAGCCCTTTCCTCAGCCGCTCACCTCTGGCCAGGCCCCACCATCTGCGCAGCCCGGTAGGATCTGTACCCTGACCCTCAAGATCCCGAGGACCTCAAGACAGGACTGTCTGGAGTGGGGGGACTCCAGCAACCCCAAGGCTGAGAGGCCAGGGTGGGAGGCGTCCCGGGCCACCCGTCAGCCACGCTGCACCGCGAGGCCGTCTCCCGCAGGACTGCCACGCTCTTTTGAAGAATGTGGCTCAAGGACCCTGCCTCGTTCGCTTCCACTCGGTTGGATTCCTGAACCACGTTCCTGGTTGTATCATAGTAACACTCGAGGTATTAATAAAGGGAAATTTTGTTGGTAAAGAGACATTCCAGCTCAGGAGGCAGGCAGGTGGGGGTGGACACCTGGCCTCCTTCCAGCTCTTCCCGCATCTGGGAGTTGGTGTCCCAGCGGCCAGGGCCCCCAGAGCCAGAGACGAGGAGGGGCCCTCAGGCACAGGCCAGGGCCTCTCCAGCACCTTGGGCTGAGGGTGGCCACAACTCCCCCCCGGGGGGCTTGGGGCCCTGTGGGCCCAGGTCTGGTGGGCTGTGGGGCTGGCACCGGGGCCCAAGGCCTCATCCTGCAGCCTCCCCACGGAGCCCAACGGGAGTGGTGCCCCGGATCACATGGCCACCTGACCAGAACCCTGAACCTACCTGTCCCCAACCCTAGGCGCCTGGCAGAAGCAAAGTAACTTGCCAGTCGGGTGGGCTGTATGTGGAGAAGAGTCTCTCCCTCTGAGGGACACTCTGGCCCTAAGACATGTGAAAACCCAGGGGAGCAGAGGCTGGGGCCACGGGTGGGAGGGTTCGTCGAGCCTGTGAGAGGTGCTTTGTGGCCTGGCCGACCTGTGACAGTTACAGGGGGATGGGACCTGTGGTTTTTCTCCTTTATGCAGATGAGGAAACTGAGGCCGGAGAGGTTAAGGTCACCAGGCCCCTAAAGGGCAGAGCAGAGATTCCCGGAGGCCATACTTCGGGTCAGGGGACCGGGAGCCCCTGCAGCCAAGGCCCCAGCCCCACGCCCCACCCACTGCGACGACCCAGGGCAGGGGTGAGAAAGGGAGGCCGTGGGTGGAAACGGCGGGGACTCAGGCCTGTGAGCTGGTGAGGGGGGACAGTGGGGCTGCAGCAGGGAGCTGCCGGCTGGACTAGGGCATGGATCGAGTGGAACTAACCTACGCTGGGGACCGGAGCCTGCTGGGCCCTACCGAGGCTCCCCAGAGCCACAGAACGGGGGGACTCAGCATCCTCATTCTCCCATGAGGGTGAGAGAGGGTGTGCCACTTGCTCAGTGTCTCAGGGAGCAAGAAGTGGAGCCCAGACAAGGGTGAGTGGGGGTTGCTCTAGTCCTGGCCACGCCTCAGGCCCTCAGCAGGGTCTGCAGGGCGGGGTAATGCCGGGGCGTCATCTCTACACTCAGCTGAAGCGGGGGGCCCACAGCTGAGTGAGCGGCACTGATGTGGGGGCGCCGGGGAGGGAGAGGCGAGCAGGCCACAGACACTGCACAGACGGTCTCCCGAGACCCCCAAAACTCCAGTCCCAAGGACCGAGCGGGCCTGACGAGAGGCAGGGTCCCCCCCACCCCCCAGATTCTCCTTCAGAACCGCACAGCACCCCGGGGAAGGCACACTGAGTACCTAAAAGCACCCCAGGTGGTGTCAGTGGGATGCTTCCATACAGGTCCCCAGGGGCACTGGTGGGGAGGGAAAAGGCGAAGGAACAGACCTAGTACTTACTCCCGAGGGGTATGACCTGCGCCCTCACACTTGGAAGCCAGGCCAGCAGGTGCTGTAAAGGTTCCTGCGCGCACACGAGAGGCAGGTGCTGGGTGGGTGACGCACCTTTGGGGTTTTTAGACCCCCTGCCGAATGTCACGGCAGTGGGCGCTCGTGGCTTGGGATGCGATTTCCGGTGTCAGCACCGTGCATGAAACCCAGAAGATGCTGCTGGGACCGTGGCCTTCAGGGGCAACCAGACCCCGATGGCAAAGATGAACTTGATTTTTAAAAAATGAGAAAGAACCGCTCTAAATGCGCATGCTGTGCAACAGTTATTGGAAATGCAAACACGTAGTAAGTGGATGAGTAGACGACTACGTGGCAGACACCAGGCCCGCGGGCCGAACCCGGCCCTCCGCCTGGTTTTATCCGGCCGGCACCTTGTTTCTCCCCGGCGGCAGCGCCGAGCCCCAAGCCCCTAGTTAAGGAGCAGTTCCATGTATGTACACAGACCTAAAGTTACAGTCGGCCCTTCGAAGGCAACCGCCAGGCCGCTGTGGCCCCCGGTGAAAATGAGTTTGACACCCACTTGACAAACATTTAGGGTCACAAAGTACCTAAATGTTTGTCCAGATTAGCATGAACTTGAATTTGGCTCTCTTCATGGGGCGAGTGCAGTGGCCGGAAACGAGGCAGGCCTGGCGTGGAGCCTGCCGAGGGGGTGAGGGCCAGACGACGGAGCCGCACGGGCCACATTAAAGACTTGGGCTGGACCGGAGCCCCCGGGGAGGGCATCCAGGAGGATGCCGAGAGGCCAAAGGGGGCCTGACAGTGGGGAGGCCCTGCTGCCTCCGGGCAGGGACCTGGGCCCGAGCCCAGAGTGGTCGGGGGAGCAGAGAAAAGCAGACACTTCGGACACCTGAGCTGGAGTCAGCAGACTTTGCAACGGCAACAGAAGTTGGTGGGGATGGCAGGCGGACGTGTCATTTGGGGCGAAAGCAGAGTTGAGCTGGGACTCGGGACACTCGGGCTCAGCCCTTTCCTCTCTCCACGTGCACCCCGGGGTCCGCCGCCCCGTCGTCTGGTTTTTCCTCTCCGCTGCGTGTGGCCTGCTGCGGAACATACCTGTCGAGCTCTTGTTTTTCAGCTCTCGGATTTTTCCGTTTTGATTCATTTAAAAATCTTTCACGGTTCACCTTATGGCTTCCCCTTCCCTGCTGACATTTTCAGGTTTGTCTCTTATTCCCGTAAAACACAAAACTTGCAGCCTGTGCCCGATCACCGCAGCATCTGAGGGATCTGCGGTTTGTCTCCGTGCCCCGCTTCCTGCTGGTCTAGGCGCGGGGTCACTCCCTTCCGGGCCGTCTCCGTGCGCGTTCTGTTCACTGCACTTGAACTCAGGCAAACGACTGGAGTCTGGGAGGTAGGTTCCTTCCTCCCGAGAATCGTTTGCCTCTGCCTCCCATCTCGGGTGAGGTCGCCTTTACTGAACGTCAAGGTTCTGGGGGCCCTGACCCACAGCCCTCGAGCTCATGTGAGGGCAGCATCATTTCTGACGCCCTCACCCCCGGGTGCAGCCAGTCTGCGTCTCAGCGCAGCAAATCGAGGAGGGATCAGACCCCCACCGCGGCCAGGGTTCGACTTAGGGCCATCTCACTCCTACAAGGCCTCCAGGGCCCCAGCTCGGTTGGCAGTTATTCCTCCCACGGCGAGACCGACCTCCACACGGACTGGAGGCCCTGGCAGAGGCCAGGGGAGGACCCGGGCTCACCACGAGCAAGTCCGGAGCCAGCCAGGACCGCACAGGGCGGCGGACCAGGGCGGGAAATGGGGACACTGCTGACTGCGTGGCAGCGCGGTCTCCTGATTCTGGTGGGAAACGTCACAGGGCCGTTCAGACTGTGGCCGTGGGGGCGGGAGGGACCAGACGTCCCCCAGACGCTCCCGATGCTGCGGTTTAACCGCATCCTCGCTCCTCGGCGCCGCACGCCTCCGGCCTCCTCTCGTGAGCTCAAGTCAGCATGTGCTCAGGCAGCCAGAGTTCAAGATTTTATTTTAAAACAATAGTAAACAATTTCATTGATTTTTCTTAAACCATCTCACACTTGGCTTGTCTCAGGCAAAACGTACAAAATAAGAAGGAGAGAGGAGGGGAGGAAACGTGGGGACTGACCAACCTTCCCCAGAAACAGGCCCCGGTCCTGGCACCTGGAATGGCTTTTGGACACTGTCTTCAACACATGAAAAAAGCACCCGAGCATTGTGCTTCAGCAGCAGGTTAGGAGCCTCCACAAAGAAAGGGAGGGGCGGGGGTCGAACACAGGTCCCGCCCGAGCAGCCTGGGTCAGTCTAGAAACTTCCAAGAGCCTGGAAGCAGGTCCACCCCACAACTCCATTTCAGAGAGACTCAGAGATCAAGTCCCTGTAGGAGGGACCATCCCGGGCTGGACAGCAGGGTCTGTGTACCCCACCCCAAACACAGGCAAGTTTCCAGCCCCTCGGAGAGGGGCTGGAAGGACAAGGAATGTTCAGAGCGAAGGGGGAAGGGCAGGGCGGAGAGGTCAGGCACCCACTGCCCGCCCCCTACCCCCAGCTCCCTGTTCCTTTGCATTTTGTCCTTGTGGAGACGAAAGCTAACTGCTCCCAGACGGGAGGACCAGAAAGAGCTGTAAACAGCCTGGGCTCGCTCACCCACGTGTGCAGGCTCCTTTGTCAGAAAGGGACCAGAGAAAGCCCTTGTGGTGCAGGGTCGGCCCGGGGCCGGACGCAACGACAGCAGCCGCCGGAGGCCGCTCTCTCTGGGCCCCGGCCCCCGGACGAGGAAACACTGAATGAGGCTCCGGAACGGCGATGGCGGCGGGCAGGGCACAGCACGCTCCCCTGTCCTGGGCCCCCAGGCCGCCTGTCAGGCCCAGGAAGAGGCAAAGGGCCTGGGCCCCTTGGTACTTGGGGCAGCCACAGCAAAGCAGGCTCTTCCGGCCCTGTCTCCGAAATCCTGTCTGCCATTAACAGAACCAAAAATAAATAGTGTGTATTTTTCACGCCACCTGGACTCCCCGGCCCCGAGAGCACAGGTGTGAGCCCTTCTCCTCTACCCCACGCCCAGCGCCCACACCAAGGGCACCTTCTGCCCGGCCGGGGGCTGGCAGCGGCACACCGAGGGTCTCTGGCACGTGGCCCCCGGCAGCAGGCCCTCCAGAGTCCCGGCTGAGGGGCTGACTCAGCCCTTCGGGCCACCTTGTTCATTAAAATAAAAATAAGAAAAGAAAAGGCTCCACGTGGTGACTTGGGTCTGTAGAGGTCTCTGCTTCGTCCCTCTGTCATTCTGTCCGTCCTGCAAGGCATCGTGCAGGCCAGACCTGGAGGCTGGACCCAGCCTCGTTCACCAGTCACTGCAGTTTCGTCCCCAGCTTGCGTTGTCTGTTCCTGCAAAGTGGGGGTGGGGATCTAAAGTGAGGGTGCCTGGGGTCAGAGGAGGGGGTGCCTGGCGTTCAGTGCCCCCTTAGCTGTCCCCTCCCTACCCACAGTCCCAGCATAGTAAGGGAGCCCCCGAGGCTGGCTCCGCCAGGCCAGTCGGAGTCCCTGCCCTGGCACCCAGCATCTAAAGACGGCCGATCTCTCTGGCTCGCCCGTATTGCAGATGTCTTGGCCTGGAGCCCAGGAACAGAGCCAGGAGATTGGGGCAGAGGGGAGGGCAGGACGAGAGAAAAGAGGCCGAGGGCCGTGGCTAGAGTCTAACTATTTACAGGGAGTTCCCCTTCACAGATGAGCCAGCACAAGCAGGGCTATTATAACCAACAAAGCAGGCTGCAGGCAGTGAGCTCTCTATCCGAGAGGTATGCAAGCAACAGCAGAACTACTGATGGAGGTTACAGAGGAGTTCGGAGTACCTGGTTTGGGGGCGTGGCTATATCCACGACGGCCCAGCAACCGGAGGGAAGCAGGGGTAATCCCCCATTTTCTAGAGAGCCTGGCTGAGGCTCGGAAAGAAGATTGGGGCCGTCCATAGAGTCCCAGTTAAACTTCAGGAACCCACCTGCACCCGCTGCTCCTGCACGATGTGGCGCTGGCCTCGCCTCACACCCCGCCCCTTGCTCCCTGCGCCCAGGCTGGGGGGACTCACCAAACATCCTCCCGCCTCGGAAGCTTTGTATACTCTCTTCCCTCCTCTGAGAGCACTTCCTGCCAAAGCCCAGCTTCGGCAGGCACGGCTCTCTCTACATTCCGTCGGTCTCCCTGGGGCAGCAGGCCTGCCCCCGCCCCCGCCCCCAGCCCCAGGTCGGGGCCCTGTCCGGAGCTCCCAAGCCCGGGGCTCTCATCGCGCACGCAGGCGCCTTACTCCCTGGCCGCTGGGGCGGCCCTGCTCTCTGCCCACTCTCAGCACACAGCCTGGCACTGAGCACGTGCACATCGAAACTTGGGTAAATGAAGGCGGGCATGGCCAGCGGGGTCAGGCAGGGTGGGGCAGGGCCTCTGGGGGAACCTGGGCAAGCAGGGGGCTTCTCCCCCAGTAATGGGATTGCCTGCCCTGACCACCTCAAATCCCCTTTCCTCATGGGTCCAAGGCTTTACACCTTAAGCTCCGTAAGATAATTTGGACCGTGATGCACTAGACACAGTCCCGGGCTGCTGGGTTGCCCTGCCCCGCCCCGCCCCGCCCCATGATTCCTCTCACCAGCTCTGGGGAAACCTCCCAGGCTTGCTCTGGAGCCTGACCTCCCTCGGCTCCCCTCTGAGCCCTGGGAGCAGCCAGGCCTCCCCCACCCCAGCTGGCACTCCACCCGGGACTTGAGAGGAGCGGGGAGGGAGCGCTCCATCAGGAGGCTCCAAAGCCCAGCTCTGCACCAACTTGCTGTACAGCTGCTCCTGGGCTGACCCATCTGCAGGGAAAGTGCCTGGACTAACCAGCCTAAGGGGTGTCCACACAAGGGCGCCCTGAGAATCCCGGCTGCCTGGCTCTCCGGTTCTGGGCCACAGGGGTTAAGAGCAGAGCTCCCAGCCAGCCAGCCAGCCTGGGTTCCCAGCCCAGCTCCCCCACGCACGGTCCCTAAGCCATCCATCAAGGGGCTCCTCGTCTGGTCTCTGAGCCGCAGCTTTCTCATCTGCAAACGGAGCCCAGGGGAGGACTCAGTGAGAGAAAAGTGCTTAGGCAAGGGCCTGGCCCTTGGGGAGTCCTCCAAAAAGGGGAGTAGTGGCTTCCTTGGGGCCATGCCCCGCTGAGCGAGGACCCAGTGATTGCTGAACCCCTAACTCACCTGGCTTCGGCCCGGGTTACTGTGTACTCAAACCAGAGTACGTTGGGAATGAGGCTTGTGTCTCGGATTAGGAAGAACTCAGAGATAGGCCTGCAGAGACAGACACCCAGAACCACATCAGGACTGTCATCAAGCCAGAGTCCCCCTTCAGTGCCTGGGGCCAGCCACCCACCTTCCCTCGACCGCTCAGAGAGTCCTGCCTGGCCAGCGACCCCAGAGCCCCTGAAAGACCCACATGTGTCACCGAGGCAGGGGCACTCCCTCTCGGCACACACACCCGGCAGGACTTAGGCTGCTTTCTAAGCCCCTGAGAGCCGAGGCGAGGACAGAGAGCGCCAGCCTGACCTCTGGGCCCGAGGAAGCCCCTGGGCAATGCAGACGCCGCGCGAGCTTCATGCCCACCAGAGGCCGGACCCTAGGGCTCTCCCAGGGAGACCGAGGCTGGGGTAGGAACTCCTCAGTCCTCCCACTGATGGCCTCTTCCGCAAGGGGGGACAGGGACCACGATGCCTGGGAAGGGGGGAGGGGCAGCAATAGGGACCGAAAGCAGTTACCAGGATGCTATTCTGGGGAACAGGGGGGTGAGGACCTCCTGGGTGAAGGCGAACCAAGCGACGGCCATGAGGCTTCCGGCGATGCCCCCATAGAGCACCTGGCTCCAGGTGTGATACAGCAGGTAGACCCTGGGCCGAGGACAAAGGGAAGGTCATGCACAGGCCTGCACAATGGCCCACGCCCAAGTCCCAGCCTCCCAGGGACTGTGAGCACACACGGGGAGACGCGCACAGACGGGGGTGGACCTCTGTGAACAGAGCCTCAGACGGACCCAGAAGGAGGCAGGGGACGGGACCCTGACAGCTGCCCTCCCGACCCGAAGTGAGGAGACGGCTCAGCTGAGAGTCGACTCCCTTCTGTCTGGCCCTCAACTCCGAGTCTGCCTGCAAGGGGCTCCCCCAGGATGCTGGGAACAGATGGCGGATCCGTGGAGGTGGCCCGAACCCTGGGCTCAGCCAGGCGACAGAGCAGGGACTGGACTACATGGGGCGGCGGGACCCTGACCCGGGAAATGAGAGGCCTGGGACCTCTGTCCCCGCCCTGCCCTGCAGGCTCTGGACCTCAGGCCCACAGACAGGTCCAATCGGGACCAAGAACCCAGCAAGAGCCAGAGGGCGGGGCACGGGGTGGGGGTGCTCCCCGCTCCATACCTGCTGTAGGAGACCAGAAGGGCTGCGGTGAGGAGACCCAGGGAGAGCACGTGCCTCCACAGCAAGTCCAGGAACCTGGCGTTGTTCGTCTGGTGCATTCTGGGGAGACGGGCCTGTCAGACGGCCTCTGCCCACAGCCGGAGCCCGGGCCTGCCGCACCGCTCCTGGCCCCACCCGCAGGCTCCCTGGGGGCGCGCTGTCCTGTCTGCAGCCCCTCCCACCCCCAGAAGAGGCCAAGCCCCAAGGGGTGTCCAAAGGTGTCTGGCCTGGGCCAGTTCAGGGTCAGTCCAGCCGGGGGGAAGCTCACCTTAAATACAGGAAAAGAAAGGAATAGACGGAGAAAAACCACATAAACTGGGAATGACTGGAGGGCATCCCGTACTTGGTGCCCAGTGCCGCGTGGGGGCCTGAGGGAGAGAGAACAGGGCACGGTGGGAGGATGGGGCCTCCCAGTCTCGACCCGACCTTGGGGACCCCGGATCCCCACAGCCTGGCCCTACCTCCACAGGGCCGCGGCTCCTGGACGACGTGTTTGATCAGCCAGTTGACCCCCTCGTTCAGACCCAGGCCCCCGAGGAACGAGATCTGCCGGGGACACGTGTGGTCAGCCGGGCCTCGGTGCCCCTGGCTGCTGCCCGGCCCCACAGGCCTCAGGGCCTGAGGCTGACCCTCCCCGCCCAGCTGGTGACCAGCCTGGAACCAGCCAGGGGGCTCCACACCTCAGGGAAGGCGGAGGCATGGAGGGGACAGGGCAGCCCCTGGGGTGGAATGGCGTGACCCCCCTTCCTGGGGCAGGGGCAGCGGCGGGTACCGACTCACCGTGTGCAGCTCCCGCTTGAATATGATGAGGGTCACGAAACCGACAATGACAAATATGGGGCTGAGGCTCAGGTAGGCAAGGAGGTGGCCAGAGAGATCACCTGGGTGCGACAGGGAGACTGGGATGAGGACAGCATGACGCCAGAAGCAGGGCCGGCCCTACCTGCAAGTTACGCAGGACCCGAGCCGGAAAGGAGGTCCCAGCAGGGCCCGGCACGCAGGGCAGGCAGCTGGGGCCGTGGGGGGCGGGCCTAGCCCAGATACTGCATCTGCCCCCCTGCCAAGTCAGGGATTTGAACTCGGCTTGTCTGACCCCAAGGCTGGCCCTGGGCCGGGGGACAGCCGGGCAGGCACACCCACCGGTGCCTGTGGAACATGGTGCTGGGTCAGACTGCCCCGGCCGAGCCCCGGGCCTGCAGGGGGACCCAGGGCTCTCTGGTCACACAGAGACTCGGGTCTGTACTTCATACCCCCACAAGGACCAAGGCCAGGGCTGGGGAGGAGGCTGCGCTGCCCAGTACGGATGCCTGTTGCAGGGACAGCTCCTCGCTCCCTCTCTGACTGGCAGGATGCTGGCTACCTACCGGCTGCCCTCTTTTTTACCATCCTGACAGACCACGGACGGAGACGGCGTGACGACTGCCAGCCTCTTCTGAGGACTCCGCAGCCGCGCGACGAGGGCCACTTTCCCCCTCAAGTCCAAAGGCCACCCTCGCGTGGCCGCTCTCAGGTAAGAGGGCGTGGCTCAGTAGTACCCACCCCCTGTGCCCGTGGGACACCCAGCTCGGTCCCTGGCACTGGGACACGGCCACGCTGGGGACACTGCTCACCCAGAGGCTGGGTGAACCCGGCATGGGAAATGGCCCAAGCCACCAGCCTGGTCTCACACAGGCAGCTGGGGAGGTGCCCGCACAGGGCGGAGCCCAGACTCAGGCTGAAGAGACGGGCACACAGCCGGCCTCGCCCACACCCACCCAGGGAGGGCTGGCCTGGAGCTGGCCTGGGACTGAGGACAGGCCACCACGCTCGGCTCCAGGCCTCCTGCTGCCACGGGTCGGATGCACTGGGTGAGGCTCTCCCCACTTCTGGGCCTCTTCCTCCTCACCCCCAGGACGCCCCGGCCTCTTACAGCCCTGAGATTCCGGGTGTCTCAGCTGCCTGGCTGACACACAGAGCACCTGGCAGTGAGGGAGGGGCGCAGCTGGAGCCCCAAACCTGCGGCCATCTCCACGGCCTGTCCCACGCACGGCGCTAACCTGGGACCTTCCTGCAGATGCAGTCTGTGACTCTGGCCTCGCCACTTTGCTCCAAGCCCCTCTGTGGCTGCCTCTGCCCGGCTCATTAAGCAGGCCCAGCCCGGCTCCCCTCCCAGCCTGTGCTCCAGTTAGTTCCCGCACACTCCGTGCGCTGCCCCACTTCTGGGCCTTTGCACACACGGCTGCTCCCACTTGGGATGCCGCCTGGGTTAACTCAACGTAAAGTACCCACCACGGTGGCAAAAGAGACACGTTCCTGCCATTGCACAGCTCTCAGTACAGCGGGGGAACATGCAACCGGGCATCGTTCATGACACGCTTGTTAGTGTAGACATAGGGCCGTGCTGGGCGCTGCCTCTCCACGGCCCATAAGAGCAGGGACAGGGGTCTCTTTACGCAGCACTCAATGCCCCCAGCCCAGCACAGCGCCTGGCACTTAACTAGGCTCAAACATGATGGCCAGTGAATGGAGAAGGGGCGAAGAAAAGGAAGCAGGGGGTACGCAGACGTGCAGAAGGCCATAGAAAAGTTAGCACGGGGTGCCCCGGCTCAGCCAGGTCCCTCCCCCGGACCTCCGTCCCCAGGAAAGGGTCCCTCGTCACAGCCTGCATCATACTGCTCACAACTGCTGGGTTCCTGGTGCTGCCTGTGAGACTGAGACCCAGAGAAGCTACTCCGAGGCCAGGCGGGAGAAGCCATGAAGGTGCTGAGGCCTTGGCCAAGTCCCTTTCCCTCTGCAGGCTTCGGTTTCCCTCCTGTAACGTGGGGTTTTTCGTAGTCCAGGGCTGCACGGACTTACTGGTCTGTTCACCACTCTAAACCCAGAGCTAGCCCACGGCCTAGCACGCAGGAGGCGCTCAATGGATACTGGCTGAATGCATGGATGGATGGATGGATGGATGGTGGGCAGGCAGGCTGGCAGGGCCCAGCACCTGGCAGGGCCGCCCCACCCACACAATAACCCAGAACACCCAGGGTCAAAGTTCTCTGGCAGCCGGCCCCGTGGCCCCCAGCGGGGCCAGGCTCTCCCTTCTCCGCCCAAAAGAGCAGCATGTGAGCAGGCCCTTCCTAGGACAGCCAGGGTTCGTTGCGGGGCTCATGTGACACTCAACCATCATACCCAGGGAGGGTGGGGTGGGCTTAAGAGGGTCCTGAGAAGGTGGGATATGAACCGCAGTAATTTTTTAATGCGTCGTGTGCACCAGGCACTGCACTCAGCATTTCTCACGCCCCCTGTTATGGGATTCTCACGTCACCACTAGAAGGGAGGCACTGCGGTCAGTCCCCCTTCAGAGACGAGGTGACTGGGGCACCTGCAGTGGAAGTCACTTGCGCAAGGCCCAGGCCTGAACTTCAACCGGGACATCTCTGACCCCAAGGCCCAAGCTCTGCAACACTCCGCCAGGCTGCCTACAGAACGGTGGCTGAAGAACCTCCCAGCCGGAAAACCCTGCGCGTTTAGAGATGTGTCTGATGGGAAGCTGCAGAAGTCGAGATCCTGGGGGCTGCCTGCCCGTCACCGGGTTCCCTGTTGTGGAGCACTTCCCTGCTCAGGGCGTGGCACACCAGAAGTACTCAAACAACGATTAGCTGCCTGGCCTCGGTCTGCACACTTCCAGCAACGAGGAGCTCTTTCTCTCACAGGCAGCCCCAATTCACTGTTTGAAAGAAACAGACACTCCCTTGAACGCCGAGGAGAGTCCGGCCTCTCCGGCTCCGGGGGAGGCGGATAAGAAGGGCCCAGGTCCAGGGCAGTAATCCTTTCCCGTCTCACACAGACCCCCTCCCCATTACAGCCCACCCGTGCCCCAGGACCAGGGGGAGCACCCCGGCCGCGCAACCGCAGAGTGCGCGAGCGAGCCTCACAATTTCGCCCAGCTCATCGCCGCACCACCGCGCCTGCGCGGCGCGCGCGCCGGCCGAGCCCCTCCATGGCTCACTATTTGACAGTTCCTACCCCGATCATCTGGCGCCTCCACCGCGGGCTCGCGCGAGCCGGAGCGCCCGCGGCAGAAAGGCCGGCCCCAGGAAGGCGTCCTTGGTGCCCGGGGCCGCCTCTTACCTGCAGGATATTCGACGTGGGTAAGGGTGACCGGCCGCCATGAAGCGGGGAGCGAGCACTGTCCGTCCGCTGCCATCTTACCCGGAGACCGGGCTTCGCCGATCAGCCAATGGGGTGCCAGGGGGGCGGTGGTCCTGACCTATCACGCCGGGGAGGCGCCACGCATCCAATTGGAAGCTGATACAGGTAGCGGCGCAGCCATTCAGCGTGCAGGCCGTAGGGCTGGCCCCAGTGGCCAATCAGACAGCGAGACCCCTAGGAGCTTATGAGCCGGCCAAGCCAGCGTCCAATCCGGGGCGAGCGCAGGTAGGTTTCTGGTCAATCAGGGAAGAGGAGGGTTCCAGCCCAGAAAAAAAGGGAAGAACAGCCAATCAGAATGTGAATCCGGCTCACAGCGTGGGCAGGGCGGGCCAATCAGGCCCTAGCTTGGGGGGCGTGTTGAACTTTGGTGGGAGCTTTGGTTTGGCTGGGACCTGAGCGGAGTGGAGGTTCCCCAGTACCCGGAGCCCGCCCTGAGTCGGGGGGGGGTGCCTGGGTGCCGTTAGGGCGCTTGCTCGAAGTGGGGAGGCCACCTGGGCACGATGGGGTCTGAGTGCACACACTCTTAGTTACGAGGAAACTGAAGTCAAAGACGCAGAAGGCACTTATTTTTTCTTACGTGATGCGAAGAGTGGAAGCTTAATTGAAGTTAAGAAAGACTCCTTCCTTTTTTTATTCGATTAATAAAGACGTATTGATTCAGTCACATCTGTACTGTTGAATGAGGCAGCTTGGGAACATTTTAAACAGGAAGCCGGTTTTCCATCTGCCTCCGTTTCCCCAAGCATTCCACTCAGTAGGCAGCAGGGCCCTGCATAAGCAGCCACAACTTGCCACCCACGTGTCCCTTTCCCAGAACAGGTTGAGTTGCTCGTAGTCCAGGCAAAGTGCTGCCCCTCTTGTCTCCTAGCCCTTGCCCGTGCTATTCCACTGCCCCGAATGCACCCCTGCCCACACTCTGCCGGGCCAAATCCGGCTCCAGGGTCAGTTCTCACGCAGAGGTTTCTGTGGTCCCTTGAGGAGCCTCCACTGGGCCCCTCTCCTACCCCAGCGTTGACCACACTGGACTGTAATCAGTTGCTTGTCTGTCTCTCCCCGTACACAATGGTTCTCTGACTTCACACACACCAAGATCAACTTGTAGGAAGACCAACTTGTAGGAAATGCATATTCCTGGAGTCTGCATTCTTACATGCCCTGGGGTTCTTTTTTTCTTTTCTTTTCTTTTTTTTTAAGATTGTATTTATTTTGAGAGAGAAGGGAAGGGGAAAGGCAGGGAGAGAAAAATCAATGTGTGGTTGTCTCTCGCACGCCCCCTACTGGGGACCTGGCTGCAACCCAGGCATGTGCCTGGCCTGAATGGGAATCGAACTGGTGACTCGTTCGTTCGTAGCCTGCACTCAATCCACTGAGCCACACCAGCCAGGGCCCTGGGGTTCTGATACAAGTGGTTCCAGCCATGCCTGGAGAAGCCCAGGGCACCGTGAAGACAGGGCCTGTTATGTACTTAGGCCTGGCCCAGGCCAGACCTAGAACAAGAGGCTGTTAAATGATATAAATGCTTGTGAGAAGTGAAAATAAACCAGGGAATCCCACCGACCAGAGTGGGTGGCTCTGTGAGGGTACAGAACAGCTGGAGCTGGGACGGTGGGCTCAGCTGGGAGGACTGGGGGATCGTGCTGACTCGGAGCCCACCAGGGAGCTGGGAAAGCTCCCCTCAGCTGTGTTCACCTCCCCACCCAGCCCCGCCTTGGCATCTCTGGGTCAGCTGGCCCCATTCCCCTGTCACCTGTCGTCAGCTACCTCAGGCACCGCCATTATTAGCTTCCGAGAAGCAGGAGGTACGAGAAGAGTGGGCTACGAGTTTCCCAGAATAGCCAGCCCCTGGGACGGGGCAGCCATCCTGGTCTGGCTGTGTTGCTCCTCCCTGGTTGGTGGCCATTTCGCCATGAGCAAGCAGGCCTGGGGAGGCAAAGCCCCCGAAGCCCAGGCCTGTGTGACCGCAGAGGGCTCCCGTCGGAAGAAGCATTCCAAGGCCGTGGTGAAGACGAAGAACTGTAGAAAGAGAGGGAGTTATCCAGTGTGGGGTTTTCCTGGCAGAGGGGACAGCAGAACCGAGGGTCCTGAGGCAGGAGTGTGGCTGGTGAAATGGGCAAGAGAGAGTGAGGGGTGAGGGGCTGGGAGAGTGGGGGCGGGGCGGGGGCTTGGACCCCCAAACTGTAAGGGCCACTATTAGTGGTGAGGACAGATGGGAGCCGGGAAGGATGGGCGCGTCATTTGGTCTGGTTGTACTTTTTCTAAAAATTAAAATACAGCCCTGGCCAGGTAGCTTACTGGTTAGAGCGTCGTCCCAATAGGCCGAGGTTGTGGGTTCGGGGCACATAGCAAGAAGCGACCAACGAACGCATAAATAAGTGGAACAATGAATCCATGTGTTTCTCCCTCTCTCTCTCAAATAAACAATAAATTAAATTAAAACAGAATATTTATCAAGAAATTCCAGAAATTGAATATGGTGATGTTTCAGAAATAAAACACACCTGTGTGAGCAGCCCCTGTCGGATCAAGACCCAGGGACCCAGTCTGCCTGACACCCCATCTGCTCCCCCCGGGGTGGCCACCACCCCAACATCTGACACCACGCATGAGTTCAGGCCGGTTCCCTGCTTTCTGTGCGCGCCCTACAGTGCAGGGCGGGGTGAAAGTAGGTTCACGGTTCTGAGCACGCAAAACACTTTATACTTGTGTGATACTCGCATTTATTGTGGTATTTTCCATACGAACTGTAAACCCAGTTTTGTCCCGCCCTCTGTACTGTTCATGGGCGGCTCATTCACAATTGTGTTTGGGAGATTTAGCCACGCTGTACCCTCTAGTTGTAATTTGTTCGCTCTCAATGCCACGTGGTATTGAGTACACCACAGTTTATTTTCCATCTGACTCTTTTTCTTTACGGATTTTATTTATTTTTAGAGAGAAGGGGAGGGAGAAAGAGGGAGAGAAACGTTGATGTGCAAGAAGATACGTGGATCAGTTAGTTGCCTCTCGCACGCCCCCAAGTGGGGACCTGGCCCGCAACCCAGGCACGTGCCCGGACTGGGAAAGGAACCGACGACCTTTCAGTTCGCAGGGCAGCATCCAGTCCAAGGAGCCACGTCAGCCAGGGCGTCCATTTGACTTTTAATGGGCATCTGGGGTGTGTCCAGGTCTGGGGTGTCACAAACAGCACTGCTAGGAGCGTACTGCTAGGAGCGTATCTTCGGTGCATTTACGGACGCACTTCTGATGGAGACGTGCCTAGGAGCCACTGCAGGGTCCCATGAGATGGCGGGGGTGACGGGTCAGACCGGGCGTGTGGACAGGGCTCGGCAGTGCGGGTGTGAATGCTGCACGGAGACCCATGGGAGGCTGCGGAAGTCGCCGGCCTGCTCCCTCGGACAAACCCCGAGAACCAGGGTTTCCCAGAGCCCCTAGCTGTCCCAAAAAGGGCTGGCCTTTCCTTCTGGCCTCTCCTCTGGCAGAGGTCAGACAGGGCAGCCCTGAAATTAGAGGCACAAAGTGTGACACTGGTTTGCACTCTGACACGTTCGCTCTCCGGGCCTGTTTGCCCGAACTGTGTCAGCCGCGGCCCTCCAAGTTAGAGGTTTCTCCATTCGCCTCGGGAATCTGTTTGAATTCCTAGGCAGTCCCGCTGCCACAGAAGTGGGCCAGGGTTCCCTCAGGGCCTTCCCGGCGCTGGTCTCCGGGGCTTGGCTTCTGGGAACATCATGTTATTCTAGAAAGGAAGGGAGTGCTCAAAGAATGATGGGGACGAGGCGGGGGTGTCAAAAGGACCCAGGAGGCGGCTCAAACGGGTTATCGCTGGCCAAATTTGTGGCCATTTGAGCACCAGAAAAGAGATTATAACTGCCCACATCACATAAAAACCCATGAGTTTACAGCAGTATTCAAAATACAGAAAAACTCATTGCATTATGGAATGCTAGTCAGCAACAGAGAAATTGCTACATGCCATAAAACGGACCGATCACAAAACGTCCTTCGAAGCCAAGCGAAGACCACCTACGGCAGGGTTCCATTTGCAGAAATGTCTGAAAGGCAAAGAGAGAGACTAAAGTAGTGGCCCGGGGGCCAGGGGGCTCTGGGCTCGCTGCAGACGGGCACAAGGGGTCTTCCTGTGGTGGCTGAAACGAATCTACTGTGGCAACAGCTGCGCTCCATAAACTAAGGGATCGATCATTCAAACGAGTGCACTTCCCGGCATAGGAAGGATACCTTAGTGAAGCTGCCTCGGTCAGACCAACCTACCTGCCAGCACTGGGGGTGACCGTCTCAGCGGGTGTCTCTAAAACTGGCAAAGGGAGTCACACATTTATCTTCCTTTCCAGGTGGAACTTGAGTCCATCAGTTGATCAGAAACTTTTCAGAGTCCCAGCAGGTATCAGAGAATGACTGATACATTTTTGAGGTGTGATTATGATATTTTGGTCATGTCAGAGAACTACCTCGTTTTTAAGATCTGCTTCTTCAAGGGCTTATGGGTAAAGCACGTGTCTGAAACTTCTCTAAAATATTTGTTTAAAAGAAATGGCAAGATATTAATTACTGAGGAGGTGTTGCTTTTATGGGTAGGCATTATATGGTTTTCTTTCTAACTTTTCAGTACCTTTGAACATTTTCCAAGTTTTTCCTTCGTTTTTTAAGCACCCTTCAAATGAAGCTTGCGGCGACCGCCCGTGAACACAGCTGAAGGTCAGGCGGGCTCACACCTGCCACTCCCACCTGTCCCAGCCCTGCGCCCTGGTTCTCACCAGCTCAGGCGGTTAGTGACTGCGCCTGCATCTTTGCTCCTGTTCTCCTCCAAGGCCCGCATCTTGCAGATGTGGGCACGGGCTCAGGAGAAGCCACCCCACCTAGCTCTGCCCGAGCTGGTCCACGCCCAGGCTGCCCACCCACATCTGTGCCCCTCCTCCCCCAGCAGGGGCCCTTCCAGCCTACGGACCACGTGGACCCGGCCAGGCTTAGTGGCCCCGAAAGGACTCAGTGCCTTCACCAGGCTGTCCTCCACCCTTGCCCTCCTGGAACCCCCACCCACTGCACCCCAAAGAGAGGGTCCCCAGCCCTGGCCCAGGAAGTAAACGGCCATGTGTACCCAGCAGCGTGGCAACTTGGAGAGAAATCCCTTAAATCATTTATTCGACTCGAAGTCAATGCACAGATGCTCTACCGTACAAAAGTCGGAAGCCGCGACAGACCGAGTGCCAGGGACAGTGCATGGACGTGTAAACAGACGAAATGAAAATGCCACTTGTGTGCGATGTGGGAGCAAATCAGTGTGGGCCGGGCCCAGGCCCGAGATTACATTCATGGCGTGGGTTAAGTGCAAAGGAACGGAATGTTGGGTTGGGATGCAGGGGCGCTGCCGGGGCCTCCCCGACCCGGGAAGCTGCTGGGCTCCGAGTCAGACCGAGGTCAGTGCGCAGCAGCCCCCCCCCCAGTCTCGGGAGTACAGGCGGTGCGGGGAGATGTGGGCATGTGGGGGGCGGATTCTAGGAGGAAAGTGGGCTCACAGCATCTCCCTCCCCCATCTCCCTCTCCCTCTGGACCCAAATGGGCAAGACCACTCCCCCTTGGGGCCCTTTGCCATTCAGGGGAGAAGGGAGCCAGTCCCCCAAATCCAGAGAATGGAGAACAGAAAGGTGTTTCTCTCACATGCCTCTCAACCTGGACAAGGGCAGAATCTCAAAATAAAGTGTTAAGGCAATAAATAAAACATCCCAGCTCAGGTGAAAACACCCTCAGAGAAGTGAGTCTGCAGGGCTGAGAGAAACCCTGCGATGTGGGAACAAGTGGTGTGGGGACACGTGCGGACCGCCTCCCTCTGAGGGCCAGCGGGGAGGGGGGCCCACGCTGCTGCCCGACCGGAGAGCATCTGCCCGTCCGCTGAAGGCCGAGTGCCTCGCAGTTTCCTGTCCAGGCGGGGAGAGGGGGGACCTGTGCGCTGGCCCGGCCCCGCACGCCTCCTGACTGCCCCCGGTGTGGTCCCTGGGCCCCTCGCCCTTCGGGCCACCGCCCACAGTGGCCCAGGGGACGGGCTGGGTCAGAGCCTCCAGCTGGGAGACTGGCACCACCTGGGGAGTCCCGGGCTGGCCGAAGGAGGTGGGGAGGGGCGGGAGGACCAGCGCCACCTCCCATCTTTGGTGGTGGCGGAAGCAGAAGTAACGACAGGCTTTGGCAGAGAGAGGGGATGTCGGAGGACAATGTCCTGGCCTGGTGCTCGGGTCTGTCCAGGACCGCTCCCTGCCCAGGTGTGGACACAAAGGGAGCAGGCCCTCCTCTGCCCCACCTCCCGATGGTCCCAGCCTGTTGCTACCAAGGTGCCCACAGTCCCACTCTCCCAGTCTGAGGCCCCCACCTTCCCCCTCTGGAGCTGCAAACTCTCTAGGGTGGCGGCGTGGTCCTTGCAATGGCCAGCCATGTGCCTGGATTCTGGAACCTTCGGCCCAAGTTCCTGCTGGCTTAACACCATCAGTGACCTTGACCATAGAGCCTTGCCATCTCCACCTTTCTCCACCACCCTCCCAGCTCACTTGCCAGTGGCCCTGGGTGCGGGGAGCTCTTGGGTCCCACACCCAGGGCACCCCAGCTCTGCCTGCCCCGATTCTCCTCACAACACCTTCCTCTCTCTCTCACTACCTTCTTCTCCCACAGGCCCCACTGGCCACTGGGCCAGCCTCTGCTTCCCCAGGGACAGCCGAGGGCAGTCAGTGGGGCCCCTAGGGGCTCCACCCCTCTCCAAGGAAGTTTTTCCCCCCAGGCCTTAGGGATTCCCAGGTGATGGGAGGCAAGGTCAGGGGCAACTGCCCATGGTCACCACAGCCAGGGCTCTGCTGCCGCCGACAGCCACGGCAGCCAGGCCGCTGGGCGCCAACCCGGAGGAGGAAGGAGGCGCCTTCTCGCTGCCATCACCCACGCGGACAAGGCTCTGGCAGCCGCCCTCCCCAGCCTGCTCCCGCCGCTACGGCAGCTCCTCCAGGGGCCCGTTCTCTCGGGGCAGCACGCCGTTCAGGCCAACGCTGCCGGTCAGCGGCGTCCCCAGGTAGCCGAGCAGGATCTCGCTGCGGCGCCGGGACAGCTGCAGGATGTCGTGCGCCAGCGCCGGCACCGAGGTGTAGCGCACGTTGTCCAGGTCGAACATGTCCCGCAGGTACCGCACGATCTGGTCCTGGGGGCGGCGCTGGCGTGAGCCCTGGGCCGGCGCCTCTGCCCGCCATCGACGGCCTCCAGACCCCCAGAGCTCCCCCGGGCTTCCTCAGACCCACCGGGCCAGGCTCCCCGTGGAAGGGGCAGCGTGTGCTCTCCGCAGGCACCCCGGGGCCCTTTTGGGGGTGGGGGGCGCAGGCCAGGCTCTCGCTCCACCCCTGGCACCTTCCAGAGCTCGGATTCCAGGGGCCGGGGCAGGCAGGGCCCACTCCCCACTCACCTTGAAGAAAGCACAGACCTCGGCGAGCTGGGGCTTGGGTCCAAGGAAGCCGAAGGCCAAGACCGGGCTAACGTGCTCCGATACGGAGTAGAAATGGGAGATGAAGCCGTCAGGCACCTATTGGGGCGGTAAGGCTGATGTTGGGACCCTGGCGTCCTCTTCAGAGCTGGGCTTTAGAGGGAGACCTGGAGCATTCACATCCTCGCTGGGTGACCCCAGACAAGCGACTAGGGAAGACCACATTCTCACCTCTACAGAATGGTGGGAACCTCGGGCTGCCGTGAGGGCTGCCCAAGGAGGGGCCTTGGAAGGGCCCGGCACAGAAGTGACCAGAGTGTGTGGTGGCAACAGCCGGTATCAGCCGGGCGGCAGAGCCTGGCTGGCGGAGCGGTACAAAGGACCGCAGGCCAGACCGGGCAGCCAGCGCCGCCTGGGAGGGCAGATAACTGCAGCCCAGCGGTGGGCGGGGCCGCTGCCTGCCCCGGGGAGCCCTGCCCCGACCCAGACGCCTCGCCCACGCCGGCTGTCACGCCCCTGCCCGTGCCCTTCCTCCCTCCAAGGATGCCCTTTCCCCTTCCGATTCCGTCAGCATTTCCCAGTGTCCTACTCTGCTGGGCCCTGCAGGGTGAGGTGAAGGCGCTCCTGGTCAGGGGAGGGGCACTGGAGGACAGGTGGCCAGTGCTATGACAGAGACCAAAAGATGCAGCCAGGCCTGGGGGCTCAGCAAGGCCTCCCTGCACCTGCCCCATTCTTCTGCCCACCCTGCCTGTCCTGCCCCTGCCTGTCCAGCTGAGTGGGTGCTACCCCCAGAGCGCCCCACGGCACTCGCCAAGGGCCCTCTCAGGTCACTCACCATCAGCAGCCTCCTCTTGGCTTTGAGGACTGACCAGCAAGCAGTGGCCAGGGCCTAAATCAAAGATGGGACCCCATGGGTGCCAGAGTAACAGGCTGGGCCACAGCCCCTGCCCACCGCCCATCCCGGCACCGAGCCCTCACTCCCAGCAGGAAGATGGGGCTTGTGCCTGCTGAGCTCTGCCGCTCCCCTGCCCTCCGTTAGGAAGCAGACACACCTACACCTGAAGCCTGACACTAATGCTGACCCCTGCGGGGCCCCGGGACCAGCCGCTGAGCATCTCGGGACCTCCACTCCCTGATCTCTAGAAGGGCCGTGAGCCAGCGCCCATCCCACCCAGGGGCTGTGGGATGCACAGCGACCGCCTGGACACTGCCCGTGAAGACCAGCCCCTGCCACCCGTCTGGGCTTCCTGAGTGGCACGCTGGCCCTGCGGGGGCCCTGAGCTCAGCGCTCTCCTGCTGTTCCTCTTCCCTGTTTTAGCTTAATGGGATGCATTAAAATTGAATAGCATGAACGCCAGCACAGAATGAGCAGAATCAAGTGAGTGAAACCATTGCAGGGGAGGACAACGCACAGGCCACCAGCTTTACTGCGTTTCCGAGGAGAGCCACGGGGCCCCCGGGAGGCTCCTCTGGGGCAGCGGAGCAGGGAGCCGGCCCAGTGGGGTGACCGCTGACTGGTGGGGGAGCCCAGCCTCGGTACCCGAAGCCAGGGATGGAGGGAATCAGGGTCCAGGCCAACATGTGGGTTCCTGAGAGTGTGTGTTGGGAGTGGGGCCGCCACCCACCGTCTCCTTGAAGCTGTCCGACAGCCAGCGGTTCCTCAGGACGGCGAGCACTGAGGACGGGGGGTTCTCCAGGTCCTCGAAGGCGTCCATGAGGATGAAGTCCAGCACGATGTCAAAGAAGCTCATGCACACCACCTGTGAGAGGAAGGCTGCTCTATGGCCAGGACCACGGTCCGGAAGGGAGGCCGGAGGCCAGAGGGGGTGAGGGCGCATGGGGCCACAGCGGGGCGCAGACACATCTCTGCTCTGCGCCCGGGTGCAGCTGGGGCCATCTCTCTCACGGCCCGGGCCTGGGGCAGGGCAGAAACTGGGGCTCACGGCAATGATGGAGCTACCTGAGGCCCTCAGAATCAAGGCAGAGCTCAGCACAGGCACCCCCCACCCACTGCTCAGGGTCTCGGGCACTAAGCACAAACCGACTCACCCCTCGGCCCTCCAGCTCCAGCCGAGTGGTAGCCCAGGTCTCCGGGCGCAGGGCATAGTTCAGCATCTCCTCGTAGCTCTCCAGGAAGCCTTTGGGGCTCTGTGGGGAGAAGCCCCAGACCCAGCTGGACTAGATCTATGGGGCCCGGCTGGCCCGTGGATGGGGACGTGCCAAGGCAGGGCCAGGGCTGATCGCTGAGCAGGAGCTAGGGAGGAAACGAGGCAACGAGGCAAGGAGGGTCCCCTGCCCACCTCGATGTGCCTCTGCGGAGACCAAGGCGTCTCCAGAACTGACCCTAAGGCAGGCGCCCAGCGGCGTCTCATGCCAGCCCATTCCTGAGCACCCACCGTCTCCCAGGAGGTGCGGGCGCCCTGTGGCAGGAGCTCACTTTGGAAGGATGGGTGAGGACGAGAGGCTGAGTCAGGCAGCCGGAGACCCAAACCGCTACGACCTCGAGCCTCGCTGGTGGAATGGGAGAAGCTGTAGCCCCACACTCGTAGGGTTTTTCCGGGGGAGCCGATGAGCTTGTGCACATAATACAGTCAGCCCGGGCCCGGACCTCGGCCCACAGGCGCGGGTGGGCACTTATGGACACGGGAAGCGAGTACGTGCCGGGACTGATCTAATGTGGATCGACGCACCTACTTCGTGCCGTCCTGGGAGGGACGCCCTGGTATCATGCCCACTTTACAGGTAAGAATACTGAGGTTCCGAGACATCAGGATGTGTCCAAGAGCTGGGCAGGGTGGAGCTGACCCCGAAGAGCATGGACCGGTTGATGCCGTTTACAGAACCACGGGCAGAGGCGGCACCGGAGTGGCGTTCACCACAACACCAAAAGGGTGGGGGCAGAGCTCACTGAGTGAGGAGAAGGACAGCCCACGAGCAGAATCTGGAGTAAGGGGCCAAGCTGGGCCCTCGATGGGAAGAGCCAGGTGAAGACATCCTAGGGAAAGAGCTGCCTGGCGGGGACTTAGGAGACAAGTGACCAGGGAAGAGGGGCAGGAGAGGGATGGGGAGCTTCCAGACACCAGTATCATTCCACTTCCGAGCCCGGGTGCCGGATACACAGGGGTCCATCTCCTCTCTCGTTAAACCCCAGAGACGCACCTTTACACTCTCGCAAGGGCACCTCACAGTGAAGTTAACAAAGGAAGGATGGAGGAAGAGCGGGCCGGGCATGGAGGAGCCGGCACAGGCAAAGGCCCCAGTCAGGGAGAAAGTCGGCATGGACCAGAAGCCTGGGACTGGACCGTCTGGACAGGGCAAAGGGCGCAGCGTGGCAGGCCACCAAGTTTACACCAAGGGCAGCAGGAACAGGAGCACAGGAGCGTTTTACGCAGCTGGGGGACGAGGTCACACAGGTGGGTTTTGGAACCACTGCTCTGGCATGTGAGGAGAAAGGGCCAAGGGGGAAAAGGCACCTTCAAGAGCTTCATCCAAACCCATCAAGAAGAGACACAGGTGTCCAACCGACATGAATATCGATGCAGCCTCGCTCACGATGAAAGAAACATCAAGCATGAATGAAATAGAGATTAAAAAGATAACACCCAGCATTGGCCAGGATGTAAGGAGACGCACTCCCACACTGCAGGCGAGGACCTAAGCTGTTAAGGGGTTCGGGAAGGCGCGCCGGCCGGCCTGCCTGCCAGCGTTTTCAACGCGCGGGCGCCCAGGGCCCAGGGCTGCCAAGGCTGCGGCGCTGTCCCGCAGCCAGCCTCACCGCACTGCACGGAGAGAACTGCAGGGACTGGTTGTGAAGCGGTGTCCGCGCCCCTGAAACACGAGGCCCAGGCCAAACGCCCAGCCCCGGGAGTGCTGGACAAGCCAGAGGCAGCCCACCAGGGTGCCCACCAGGACAAGACGCAACCGGTCAACGTCACTGCGAGGACACGTGAACGAGACACACTCACACACGGCACGGCGAGGCTGCACAGAGGCCACGGGCACGACCCGAGCCTTGGGAATTAAATAACAAGTTCAAGGGGTAAAGTCCAGGAAAGTGGGCAGGACAGCTGGGTCGTGGTTTCCCCCAGCTGGTGGGGTTCAGGGGGACTCCCTACGGTTTGCATTTCATAGTCGGTGAGTTCTGTGGAACTGTGTTATATTGTAACCAGAAATAAGAAGCAATACAGGTCCCCATTTTTTAAAACTAGCGCAGGGAAAAACCCCAAGCCTTTCCCAGCTCTCCCACAGGATAAAGTCCAAGTTCCCCTGCTGGATTTCAGGTAGGACTTTTCCTTTCATTTCTTTTCATATAACCAAATAAAAGTTAAAAACTGAAATGGAGCAAGCGGAGGGGGGAAGAAAACCTGAAGGAAGAGCCCCCACAACTACCTTCTCAGCCTTCGTCATCAGGCCCGTCACCATCTGCCGGCCGACCTCCCCAAAGAAGATCTGGTTACTCTGGTCTTCCAGAAGGTCCTAAGGAATGGGGGCGGGGGCGGGGGGAGAGTGAGCTGCCCGGCGGGCAGGCCCCCACAGCCGCGAAGAGGGCAGCTGGTGTTGAGCAGGTGACCCGCCTGCTCACTGAGACCCGCCCGGCCCCGACCCCACCCCCCAGCGGCCCCCCCCCACACCCACCTCGAACGCCTGCCGCACACAATGCAGCTTGGCCAGGAAGTCCTGGTCGCCGTAGCAGCCCAGCAGCTCTGTCCTGCGGGGAAGCACAGTCACTTGTGCCACCTGGGCCCCATCCAGTGAAGCCCCCATGGGTTCTGGGTAGAGCCCCCGGTGGCCCTGCCTTGGCCCGGGAGTGTGACCGTGGGCAGGTGTCTGCCCCGCTGTGCACCTCGCTCTCCCCCAAACCAAAGAAGGAGGCTGACTGGGTGCTCTCTGAGGACGTGTCAGCCTCAGTGACCCTGGGCACGGCCGGCAGGTCTAGTCACTGGGGGCTGGGCTGACCTTGGCCTCTTTTCGGCCCCAATTAGCTAAGGACAGAAGTCGCCAACGGCTCCCAGGTGGCAGGACGCCCGGGCAGGGGGCTGCCACCCGGCTGTGTCCGGCTACCCTTTAGCCAAATCACCGGGGCTTCGCCTGGGGCTTTTAACTATTTCAGTCTGTGAACTTTAAACACACAGATCTTAAATTTGGAGCCATGCCCCAAAGCCAAGTTATGATTTTTGTGTCACACAGAAAAATTAATTTAAAATGAACTAAGAAACCTAAATATACCACAGGAAAGGCTGCATCAGGACACAGGCCAAGGAACAAGGCCCACCGTGTTTCTGCGGCCGGGCCCCTCTGAGAGCTCAGAACGAGCACGAAACACTATTCCTTTATTAATTGCATTCATTTGTCATTGTTAACTCCAGACACGCCTGTCTCGGAGCTCAGGGCCGTCCCAGGCCCCGCTCAGTGGGGCGGGAGGGGGTGCCAGCCCATCACAGCCCTCGGTGAGCCTGGCCCAGCCGAGTCCTCACCGAACGCTACTGGCTTCTCGCACCTCCTCCGAGGGGGCCGGCGCCTGCCCCGCCTGCCCCACACTCACCTGAGGGTCCGGCAGAGCACCTTCCCCTCCTTCACCAGCTGCAGGGCCTCCTCGTAGGCGGCGGCGGGCCTGGAGAGCGGGACCGGGTAATCGCCGGCCTTCAGGGACTCAAAGAGCTGGGGAGGGGCAGAGGAGGAGGGAGGGCATGTCAGAGCCCGTGTCAACAGCATCCTGGGGACCGAGTGCCCGTGCCCAGCGGACACCCGAGGGGCCAACCTCTCGGAGGGGATGTCTGAAGGAGCACTGGTCCAAGAGGCAGAAGGCCTGGGTTCAAGTCTATCTCTGGCCCTCGTGTCCCCGTCCCCAGGGACTCTCCCCGAAGGAACCCGAGCCCATGTCCCCCCACCGCAGGCCAGAACAGCGGGGCCTGACATACAGGCCACGGCAGGGGACCACCACCAAGCAGCGGGCATGTGGCAGAGAGAAGGGAGAGGTCAGCGTGGGCCGGAGCTGGTGGCGGCGGAGGAGACCCCTGCCCTCACCCCTGGGACCTATGACCCCTGGCTTCCCTGGCTTCCCGGGCCTCCCGGTCCCCAGCAACTGCAGAGTCCCCAGGGAGCAGCACTTGGCGACTGCCAAATTCTGCCCCCATCGGAGGGAACGGCTGCGCTCTCCCATGACCACGCTCACCCAGGATCGCACACGGCCTCCACTCCCCCCACCCCTGTCCATCCACCTCCCCGCGTCACCTCGGTAGCGGAGAAGAAGGAGTCCTCCGAGGTCAGGCTGTCCTCGTCGTCTGCCCGCAGGCGCAGCGAGCCCTCGGTCAGGGGCAGCATGAGGGTCCGCTCTGCGAAGAGCGGGGAGAGGAGGGCTGAGCCGAGCTGCCGAGCTCCCTGAGCTCCCTGGCGGGAGTCGGGACTCGTGTACTCAGCGCCCAGGACACAGACGCGCACAACGCTCCCGTCCACTGAGCACGTGTGCGTGAGGACCCAGAGCCCCTTGCCATCGGCCCTGAGACATCCTTGCGGGGGGCGCAGCTAGGCGTGGAAATGAGGCTGCCGAGGGGACCAGCCCACGGCCGCACAGCCGCACGCTGACACTTGGTGGCCCTGAGCTCCTCAGAGGCAGGCCCCGGTGTGCTGTGTGGCCCTAGATGGGTCGCTTCCCCTCTCTGACGAGCCGAAACTTGGCTATCGATACTCAAGGGCTTGCGGGGGCCCACAGGCCACTCACTCGGTGTTCCCATCCTCACCCACCTGAGAGCTAAGCGGGCCTGGACCTCACGGGCACCTTGGAAAGGCCTGTGAAACTCATCAGCAGAGTTCACCCCAGAAAGCCCCACCCGCCCTCTCTGCCACGTGGGAGGCCGAAGGAAGTGGGACCTCGACAGGCGAAGCCGCTCAGGGCGGGGCTGTGGGAAAGTGCATCGCCCTGGCCAGCCCGCGCTGGCCAGCCCACGCTGGGCCTACGTCGCCACTGGTAGAGCCGAGGAGACAGACACTCAGGAGTCCACTGTTCCCCTCGGGGCTGACGGCACGCATGGGGAGGCTCTGGGGGCCATCAAATGGACTGTGCAGGGTCTGGCACCCAGCAGCCAGTAGGACGACATTGGCTGTTGGCTGCACAATTTCATTCTCCCAGTGACGCCACGCCCCTCTGCCCAGTAGGGCAGGGTAATAATGGCGGGCGCAGGTTCTTGTCCCTTCGGCCTGCTCTAGGCTGATCCTGGGAGCCATCCTGTCTGCCCACCCACAGCCCGCAGGAAAAGACTCAAACCAAAGGCCTGAATAAGCCCAAGGCCTGAATAAGCCCAAGGCCTACTCCCAAGGGCACAGGTCCAGGGGCTGCCCAGGGCCTCACCCCAGCCTGCTCCTGCCTGCCATGTGACAGGGCACACCTCGATCCCTTCAGGACCTCAGTTTCCCCGTCTGTGCACCGGCTCAGAGGCGACCTGAGGGCCCTGGGGATTCTGGTTTGCCTGGTGCACGGAGGGAGTCACGCTGCGGCTCTCTTGCTGCTCCCCCCCCCACCCTGCGCCCACTCCCGTGCAGCCCACGAGGGGCCCGGCTCACCCAGGTCCAGCAGCATGCTGTCGGACGGGAAGGTGGACCCGAACTCCTCCTGCAGGTGGTAGGCTCGGTGCAGCAGGGACTCCAGCTTCTCCGCAAACTCTCTCCGCTGTGACTCTGGCTGTGGGTGGGAGGGTGGCCATCACCCCAGGCCTGCCAAGCTCCCATGCCGAGGGCCCCGCCCCTCACCAATGGGGGGCCCAGCCCCTGGAGGGGGAGGAGCAGGCTCTGAGGCCCTGCAGTGCGAGCGCTGGAGCTGCCCGACGCAGGAGCCGGATGTGGCCAGCCAGCTCCTGAGACGTGCCGGGAGCACAAATACACACCGGATCTCCAGCACTTGGTACCCAACGCGTAAATACGCAAATAGTCAATCTCGGCCACTGTTCGTGTTGGTTGCCTGTTGAAATGACAGCATTCTGGATATACCAGCTTACATCAGCTACCGTATGTCATTAAAATTAACGCATCTGTTTCCTTTTGCTTTTTAACGTGGTCTCTAGAAACTTTTCAACGACACACGTGGCTTCCTACTGGCAGTGCTGTCCTGACCCGAGCCAACCTGGGTGCAGACCCCGGCCCCACCAGTTCCAAGCTGTGTGACCTGGAGCAAAAATCATCCCCATTCTGAGCCTCCGTTTCCTCGTTTTTCCTATCTGTCAGCTGAGTTAAGAGTGCCCACTTCCTAGGGTCCTAGGGAGGCATGGAGATAAGCCAGTGAGCGGTCGCCACTAGAACACTCACGGCACTGGCTAGCACCATAGTAGGAGAGCGGTCAGGAGCCCAGAGAGAGGTGTGTGCAGCGCCCGGGAAGGCACAGCACCGGAGACGGGCGGCCTGCGGCCCCAGTGGCCTCCTCGCCTCCAGGCCAGGGCACAGGGAAGAAGGGGCCCCTGCTCCTCTGACCCCGGGCTCTGCTGGGCCAAGAGGCCGGGCACCGGCGGGCCCCGCTCTATTTCCACAGAGGCTGCCAGGTCCTGCGCTTGCATGTAACCAGACCCTGGGGAGCGGACAAGGGCCGCCTCGGGCCTGAGGCCGCTGGGGAGAAAGAGCCGGAAGAGCTCAGCGGGGACGTGATGATGTGGATGGCTGCCTTTCACGGAGCGCCTGCCCTGGACCAGGCACCGGGTCTCCCTCAAAGGGAGGCGTTACTATGACCCCACTTCACAGAGAAATCTCAAGAGAGGTTCAGTGGCCCAGCCCACTGTCGAGAGCCTGGAACAGCTGGGATGTGAGCCCAGGCCACGGGACCCCAGACCCACGGGCCGCTTTGTTAGCTCTGCCACAGGGTCAGACCCTGCTCCACGTGGCGCGAGACTCGTGGCTTTGGCTGACATCTGCCAGCGCTGTCTCTGTGACGTGACCTCGTGTTAGGGAATGGACTCTCAGCCATGACACCAGAGGCACCAATGACAAAAGAGAAAAACAGAGATACTGAATTTCATCATAATTAAAAAACTTTTGTGCTTCAGAGGTCACCATCAAGAAAGTGACAAGACCACCCACCAAATCAGAGGAGGTGTCTGCAAATCACCTCTCTGACAACGGACTGGCATCTAGACGACCCAAACGACTCGTACACTCGTGAGCAAAAGGACAAATAACGGACTTAAAGGCAAAGCAAAGGATCGGAGTACGGATTTCTCCAAACAAGATACACAAATGGACAATAAGCACAGGAAAAGATGCTCAACATCGTTAGCTATCAGGGACATGCAATTCAAAACCACAATGAGATACCACTTCACACTCACGGAGACGGCTGCAATCAAAAAGTCAGACAATAACAAGTGTTGGCGAGGGTGCGGGGAGTCACAGCCTTGCCCACAGCTGGTGAGGACATGGAAGGGGGGGCTGCTTCGGGAAACAGCCTGGCAGGGCCTCAACACGTCGAACAGGGCGTCCCCATCTGACAAAGCCGTTCCGGTCCTGAGCGCATTCCCGAGAGAATTTGAAACACACAAATTCTCTTTGTCTATGCAAAAGCAGATACACAAATGCCCGCAGCACTGTTGTTCATAAAAGCCACAAAATGGAAAGCACACACGTGCCCGTCCAGCGGTGAATGGACAGATAAAACGTGGTCTCTCCGGACAGCAGAGCATCAGCCAGCGACGAACAGAAACAAAGCAGCGACCTACGTCACGAGAAGGTGCACCCCGAAAGCACCGCTGTGTGAAAGCAGCCAGTCACGCAAGGCCGCGTGTCGTGAGGTCTGAAGAAACTCGCGGAACAGGCAAACCCGCAGAGACAGAGAGCAGACCGGGGGCTGCCCAGGGGTGGGGGGATGCCGCAGGAGGACGGGGGCGGGGGGGGGGGGGCAGCCGGCAGCCGCTGGGAGCGCAGCAGTTCTTCCCGGGGCGATGACATGCTCCACAGCTGTGACCGTGTGACATACCCCTGCGACGCTGCGAATACAGCGAAAGCCACTGAAGGTTACAACTCACACTGGCGCATTTTATGGTAGGAGGACTGGGTTTCAATAGCCTTGTTAAAAAACGGTCACACAGAAAAATGCCTCCGAGGATACTACGCGGTTCTGCCTAGATGACGGGTTCTGGGCGTCAAAAATACCGACGACGAAGACCATTTATTGAGCAACTACTACAGGCGAGGCTCAGACAGCGGGCACCGCTATCCCACCAGGGGCACCAGCGCTCAGGGAGGCCTTTGTCCAGGTCGCACGGATCACAGCCCGAGGTCTTATTTCCCCCAAGCCTTTCCACTTCTGTAGTTTTCACTGTCTTGTAAGGACGATTTCATTGTTTTCGAGATAAGAACAATGAAGTGCTATAATGTTAAGATGCAGCGTTAGCCCTGACTGGTGTGGTTCAGTGGATCGGGCCTCATCCTGCAGACAGAAAGGTTGCCGGTTCGATTCCTGGTCAGGACACACACTTGGGTTGTGGGCTTGGTCCCCCACTGGGGGCCTGCAGGAGGCAACGGATGGATGTTTCTCTCCCTCTCTTTCTCCCTCCCTTCCCCTCTCTAAAAATAAATAAACAAAATCTTTAAAAAGAAAAGATGCAGTATTGGCAATAAACACAATTTTGGAAGTAAAGCTCCACCCTCCCTCCCTGCTCCCACACACTCTCCCGCCAGCCCCCACACAGAGGTGGCCTGGAGCACTGCACCCTAGGGTGCTGAAGCCTTCCTTGCACCCTGGGCATTTCCCAACCCTTGCTTCCCACAACCGGGCCGTCGTGCCTGTGTGATGCCCCCAGCGGGGTGGAGGGCACGCACACCAACCTGTCCCCGTCCTGGTGCTGCACACTCTATTTCCCTCCAACAGAGGCCCGGGGAGGAAAGAAGGGGGTGGGGCCAAAGGCGAGGGAACTCCCCTCCTGTCCTGCCTCACACCACATCCCTGCCCCACCCCATTCATAGTGGGGACAGTCCCCGCTGGTCAGCCCCTGCGTGACTCCAGCTCCCAGCTTCCAGGGGAGCTCTGGACACACGGCCTCCGGCGCTGGACGTCTCAGCTCCCCCCTCACCCGTGCAACCATGCCCTGGACCAACCACCCTCGGCCGTCACAACCAAAGTCGTCCCCATCTCCTGGGGACCCCCAACCGACTGGCCAGACATTGTCAGACTGCTCCCCAAAGAGATGTCCCCCATGTGACCTCGCTCCGGGAGAGCACAGGAGCTCGCAGGGCCTTGTGTTGACTTGTTTTTAATTTTTACGTGTTTGTTTCACAGAGAGGAAGGAGGTGGCGCGAGAGAGAGGGGGAGAGAGAGAGAGAGAGGGAGAGAAACACTGATTTGTTGTTGCACTGACTTACGTGCTCCCTGGTTGATTCTAGTACGTGCCCTGGGCAGGGATCAAACCCACGACCTTGTCATTCCGGGACGACACTAGCCAACACAGCACCCCCCCACCCCATTTTGTTTCTGAAAGAAAAAGCCCACAGCCCCACCCCTCACACAAACCCCGCCCACAAGCACACATGCAAAGCAAGGAAAGTCCAGCAGGAAAGAAAGGTTCTGAAAAGGGCAGGAAGGCACAACTAACGCCACCTTCCACCTTCCCCCGCAGACCCCCTCCTCGCAGACCGCCGCTGACAGTGCCCTGCGCACCTGTCGGAGGGGAGTAAGGAGACACACGCACACCAGCAGCTACCGAGAGGCGCACGGGCGCGTGGCTGTGTCTTCATCTCACACACACACACACACACACACACACACACAGCCGCACCACGCGCACGCTGCATCCTGCTGTTCCCGCTTGATGCCCTGTGCGGACAGCAGCCTCTGGGCCCACGTGACGTCCCTCGGCCTTTCAATGGCTGCTTGGTGCTCCAGACCCCTGCTGCTGGCAATTAGAGTCTCCAGTTTTGCAGCTATTACAGGTGATGCCTCAGTGACCGTCCCTCCCAGGACGTACATTTGCTGTGCTTTTCACAGAAATGCTTTATTTTAGCTTTTTTACTTTTTCATTCCTGGTGTTGACATAAAGGTTCGTTACAAAAAACTTGGACGATGTCCCCAAAAAAGTACAAAGAAAAGACAAAGGCGGTGTCATCCACTCACCTACGCACACAGGCTATTGCCCCTAGTCCCGCAGGAATGTGTGGTTGGGGTCAGGGTGCGCATCGCTGTGATTGCCTGCGAATCACCACGTGCCAGGCGCGCGCGGCGCCCAGCGCGTTATGTGAATGTCTTACTTGGCGGGACCGACATCCTGATCAAGGGGAAAACTCCGGCCCAAGGGGAGGAGTGGCTGGCTGGCAGGGGCGGGGGGCTGCGAGGCTGCCTCCCGAAGTCCGGCTGCCCGTCAACCCTCTCCACGGCCAGGGGTGAGGACCACCTACCTCGGACAGTGCCTCTGAAGCGGTCTCGGGGTTCCGGAGGCCATCCCCTGGTGTGGGGGTGCTGCCGTTTTCCCCCCGCTGCCCCACGCTCAGCGCCTGCTCCCACTTCTGCAGAGCCTCCTCGAACAGCTCCATGCCTGAGAGAAGGGAGGGTCAGGCCCCCGGCGGAGGGAGAGCAGCTCTGCCCCGTGTCCCTCGAGAGGGCCCCGAAGGACAAAAATGGGAGGACTTTGTAGGCCGGGTCCTGATCACCTTTTTAAAAAAATTCTCACCCAAGGATATGTTTATTGGTTTTAGAAAGAGAGGAAAGGGGAGGGAAGAAGGGGGGAGGGAGGGAGAGGGAGAAAAAGCGACGCAGAGGAGACATCCATGTGAAAGAGAAAGGGAAACACTGATGTGACAGAGAAACATGATCAGCGCCTCTCGTACGTGCCCTTACTGGGGATCGAACCTGCGGCCTAGGCATGTGCCCTGCCCGGGAATCCAACCCGCCACCTTTGTGTGTGCAGGGCATGCTTCGTCCCACTGAGCCACCCAGCCAGGGCCCTGATCACTTTTTTGATTGGTTCACAGGTCTTCATTCAGATCAGCTTTGTTCCTAGAGGCTGTCCCCTGTCCAGAGGTGGATGGAAACCACTGAATGGGGGGTTAGGCACGGGGAGGGGGTACAAAGCAGCAGGCGGAGAGGTGTCCCGGGCCTGGCCTGAACCCCGGGAGGCCATCTCCCGCCACCCCACCCCAGGAGAGCCCGGGGCCCCCTCCTGGCCTGTACCTTGCATGTAGAGACTCTCGGCATTGCCATCGCTGGTGGTCACAGACTCCTCCATCCCCCTGGCATCCCACGGTCCCGAGCACGCAGCTGTGGGGCTGGATGAGTTCACCACCACCATCTGGGCACCAGGCGGTGCAAAGACCCAAAAGCGAGGGGTGAGGCCTTTCCATACACTCTGCAGGACCTGAGGCTCCCCCACTGCCTGACCGTGTGCCGCACCTGCTCTCTCCAGACACCATCCCTGGGGCCAGCCTGAGTGCAGAGGTCACGTCCTCAGAAAAACCTGGTCCACCAGCTCCTGGTCCACGCACCCGACTACACCTCACTGAAACTGCTGAGGCCCACATCCAACCCAGGATCCTGCAGCCTCGTGCCAAACCCGCCCCGGGCCCGCTCCCTGCTCTGGGGCTCCGCTCCCAGTCAGACCAGGAAGACGAGGGGGCAGCCAGCACGTGCGGGTTGGCCAGGGCCCACTGTCCCCCGCACTGCTCTCCCACGTGAGCAGCCACATGCCCTGACAGGCTGTGGGTTCCTCCAGGACAGGAGCCATCTCTTGCTCGCCCGAGTCCCCAGGGCAGGCCGGGCTCCGAGCTGGGGCTTGGTGCTGACGGAATGAGTGACTAGAGGAGTGAATGGGCCAGAGTCACTGCCCAGAGGAAACAGCCTCTCTGTGTGATTTATCTCCGCATCCTTAGCACCCAGCACACCTAGCAGGGTCCCTGGCACAAAGCAGATGCTTGTTCAACGTCTAACAAATGAACGAAAGAACATTCACAGACAAGTCTTCCCCAAGAGGCCATGAGCCTCTCTTCTGCACCGCTGCCCCTTTTCCTCACCGACGCCTGGCACCCGGTGACCATCTAACAGCCTGCCGGAGGGATGACGGGGAATGAGAGCAGGGGTGCGGGAATGAACGGACGAACGGAGGGCGGACAACCGCGTAGCATCTCTACTCCCCTCTTCCCACCAGTCCGCAGGCCCCTGAGGGCAGAGGCTGAACCCGGCCTGGCAGTGAGGCCCCGCCCCCGGCCCTGGCAGGCCCCGCCCCCCGGCGCCCGTCCTCACCGAGGCCAGGCTGTGGGAGGAGCCCGAGTGCTTGCTGGGCTCGATGGAGGAGATGCCGCTCAGGGTGTCGTTGCTCTTGCTGCTGGGGCTCTGCACCCTCCGGCTGGAGTAGCCTGTGAGGAACGGGAGAGTCGGGCTGGCGCGGGCTTCCCACCCAGCCTCTGTGCAGACCGGGCCGCCCCCCTTGCAGGCTGCCCTCCTCTCCTCCTCATCGGGAGCCTGTCCTGACCTTCGCAGTCTGGGCGGCAGCAGGGCACCCCCCGAGCCGGGGACTTAGCAGAAGGGCGCCAGGCCAGTGCCACTCGCTGCCGTATCCCTGTCACCGGCACAGGGCCTGAGGCCCAGCTACTTCCCGCCTTCTTCTCTTTTTTTTAAATTTATTTTTTACTAAGTTGATTTTAGAGAGAGGAAGGGAGACAGAGAAGCATTGACCAGCTGCTCCGCCCACCCGTGCACTCACAGGCGGACTCCTGCACGTGCCCCGACCGGGTACCGAACCGCAACCCTGGCGTTGTTGGGCCGACGCTCCAACCACCCGAGCTACCCCGCCAGGGCCTCCCTGGCCTCCTTCTTCCTCGACTTGCCCTGTGCTGCTGGTTGACTGCCTGATTAGGAATTCTCCTCCTTCCAAAAAGGATTGAAGGTGACAACTTTTGCAAGACACACTAAAGACTGGTTTTTTAAGCGAGAGAAGTAAAGAAAGGAAAATCAGGTGAAACTGGACGGGGGGTGGTACGGGGAGGGTAAGGAAGAGGCTGGTGCCGAAGTCACTCCAGGTTCCCGCGGGCTGATGCAAAGTGGAAACCCAGCGAACCAGCATTTCTCAGATCCTGTTCTAAACGAACCTAGAAACTTCTTGTTTACTACTGTGAAGATAAAACTTCCCTTTTGCGATGATAATTCACAATGGAAACTCTTTTTCACACAAGGACCCAGGTGCCCTCCAGGGCCCTGAATGATGAGAACCACCACCACCTACTGGACACGTGCTGGGCCGCATCACCCACCGAATTCTTACAGGGACACAAGGAAGGAGGTTCTACTGTCAACGCCACTTCCCAGGTGACAGTCACTTGTAGATAGGATGTCACCAGCACCCAGTCCCACAGTTAACAGGGGCCCAGCTGGGACCTGACTCCAGGCCCCCTTGCCCCCCACCTCACACCTACCTTTCTTCACCGATGGGACCTTCCTGGCCATGAGGATGGGGAGGGGCACGGTGCCCAGATGCTCGCCTCCCATCTCCGGGCCGACCTGCTTCTTCCTCCGCCTTCGCCTCTTCAGCTGGTGGGCCGCCAGGGCCAAGGCCACGGTCCCTAGGGCCGTGGCAAAGAGGACCTTCCGCAGGCCTGGTGTCAACCGCAGCTGCGAGAATGCAGACTGCAGGAGAAGAGGGAGACAGCCGGTTACATCTCCGCAGGAGAGCTCCAGGCAGGCAGGGCCGCCCCGGGAGCCCAAAGGAACCGGGAACACCTCGGGCACCTGGGGGCTGTCTGCTGACCAGAAAATAAGAGGCGGCCGCTTCAAGAGGGCGACCTGGCCAGCCTCTGAAATGTGGACCACAGAGGTGTGAGACAGGGCTGGGGCTGGCAAAATGATGATGCCAAGGAGATCACATCTGGGGTCCAGCAGGCGCCACTAACACAGGCCACGATCCTGACAGCTGCAGCGACTGAGTGCCCACTGCTCCGGCCGCTGCACTGGGCCTCCACCTGCGTGTGCTGTCTGAGTGCCCGTCCTCCTCCAGGTGAGGAATCTGAGGCCCACACCGGTTACGACACGTCTCGAGGTGACACAGAAACAAGCAAACCCGGGTCTGCCCCCTCCACTTCTCAGTGACTTCCGGAAGACGAAGACACTCAGCCCACCCCACTGTCCTGTCTGTACACATCCCGGACCCACCCCACTCTCTGCCTGCCGGCCTGGGAGCCCCTCCTGGGGCTGCATCCGACTGGGCAGAGCTTTTGAAAGTGCCCGGGGGCCCGGTCAGCACAGGCAGTTGAGGAGGGCAGGTACAGACCAGGTAGGCGCCCCGGACCCCTATCCCAGTCCTTCCTACTCTGCGCCAAGAGGAGACCCCAGACCCCTGGACCGAAATGACGAGGGCCCAGCTTTCCTGACGCCAAGCGGCTCTGCGTTTCAGGGTCCAGGTGGTTAAAGGGCCACAACCCAGCCAACCTTTACCTGCCCGAATGTCGTGTACAGGAACACAGGGATCTCGGCCACCGTCATGGCCAGGGCCTGGATCATGGACACGCCCTCTGTCCTCCGGAACGCCATGGCAGGAACGACACCCCTGGGTGTCGGGCAAGAGCCCCTGGGGCAAAGTGTTCCCAAGAAGAATGTCTTCAACTGGTTGTTGGCTGGGTCCCAGGCACCGTCCACGGCCGGGACAGACAGGGCTGCGCATACCAGAGGGTCCCTCCACAGAGCTGAGAGACAGACAACAGAGTCGGACCCAAGGACGTGTGCACAGGAGCAGGGAAGGCACACGACAGTGCCCCCAGGGTGACGCGGGAGCACGGGCCCCTCTGCCCACCACGAGCCCTGGGAACAGGAGGCAGTGCCTCTGGCATGCTGGCCCGAGGGCAGACCTGGGGCCTGAGAGATGGACAGGTCCCTCAAACGCGACGGCCTTTTTTCCCTCAACACAAACCTCAGGCCTCTAAAGAGTCCGGCCTGGACTGAGAATCATTCCAGTTTTCACCTCCCACAAAGCCAAGAATGTTTACTTCCTGTGGCCTGCGCTATGAAAACAGCAGGGTACTTCCTCAGATGATAACGGCCATACACATTGGTGTCTATCCCGTGCCCAGTCCTTCTCGTACGTTATGTCACTGACTGATTACAATCCTGTGAAGCGGAGGCTCTCTGCCTGCCCTCCACCCTTGCCAATTTCCAGTGGGGAAACTGAGGCTCAGGGAGGCTGTCAGGAGTGCAAAGTTGCACAGCTGGTAGGAGGCAGAGTCAGAGCTTGGACCAAGGTCTCTCGGACCTCAGGCTCTGCGCTCAGTGCAACCCTTTCGCTAAATATGACGGGGAGCAAGAAGTGGCAAGCGCCAGAGGAACCACAGGCTCCGAGGACAGCCCTCCCCTGGGAGAGACCCCTCTGAGACCCTGCCGGGGTCGCCCGCTGCCCAATCCCAGGCTGAGAAGAAGCGGCTCAACCGCAGAGGGCCCATTCCCAGGGTCCTGCAGCGTGTTCTTCAACCACCACCACCGCCGCCGCCGCCACCAGCGCCACCAGCTCCAAGACCCAGGGTGCCTTCAAGGTCTCCCGGGAGCTCAAGCAGAAGGAATACGCAGGCCAGGACAGGGCCTGTCTACTTGGGATGGTGGCCAAAGTCGCTGGACCAGCACAAGAAACAGCTTATCCCCAGTGAGTGGGACGGAAGGACTACGCTATCAGTCTAGCCCTAGGGCTGGGCTGTGGGGGTGGGGGGATTGGCAGGAAGTTCCCGGGCTGAGGAAACTGTCATGCCAAGGGTGGGAGACACCCTGTCAGGAGGCTGCAGATAGAGCCGTGTGATTGCCAGTGGCCAGGGCCAGGGTTAACATCTAAGGCACCCCCTTCCCCCACTCCGGCGCTGTTTCCCGAGCACTTACTCCAGGCCAGGCTCTCCACAGAGGGCTGTGAGTCTAGTCACTCACAGAACTCTCACGGCAACCGCTGTACAAAATAGGGAAACTGAGGCTCCGAGAGGTAAGTGAACCAGCTGAGATCACTGAGTCAATGGCCAGCCTGGAATGTGGCCTCGGTTCTGGGGGATCCCAAGGCTGAGGGTCTCTCCTGAGCTGCCTGCTACACTGCCACCTCTCCCTCCACGCCACATCCGAAGGACTCCTGGGTCCCCAAGTCAGAGGCTCTCGTGGAGGAGTAAAGATGAGCCTGAACACACACTCCAGGGGTGAGACGGGGCTGAGGGGCCTGGCGTGTGTCCGCAGGCAAGCCAAGAGCAGCCTCTGCTGCCCCGACTGGAGGGAAAGAGCGCCAGGTACCAGGTGCCAACACCCACCTCCAAGCCTGCCTCACTCCAGGGACTGGTCCAGGTCCGGACCAGACGTGCCCTATCCCACCCCGGCATCATGGAGACAGGCCTTCACGACGATAAGCCCATGGCAATGTCCCCACCCCATGGACACTTCTAATGCCACCCCCACCTGGACAGTCACCTCTCCAGCCCTATAACCTTGGGCAGGAACCTACTCCCTCCACCCAACCCGTGGCACTCACACCCTCAGGCTGAAAGCCCACACTCTCTCCACCTGAGAGTGGGGATGTCACTGGATGTCACCTCCTCCCTTGCCCCGGACGATCCCATTAAGGGATCTGGCCTTAACAGTCCTCCTTTCCGCCTTGACCGCAGCAACGACCCTGACCCAGGCACTCCCTTGAGCCATCCTCTGCCCAGTCTAGTTCATTCCGCCCGGGACACCTCACCAGTCCGACCCGGCCGGGAACTGGGCACTACCACACGGGACCCCAGCAACATCCCCGCCTTCAGGATCTGCTCACTCCACCCCAGACATCTCCCAGAGCAGCCCTCGTCTAGCTCCCTCGTCGTTTGCCCCGACCCCGGGAATATCCTTGAGGGTCCTCCACGTGCCCACTGGCGCCGCCCACGGCCGGCGCCCCCGATTCTTCTATCCCGGGTACTTTCCCAGGCCTGCCCCGATCCCCACAACGTTCCAGGCCCGGGCATCTCCTCGATGACCCGGTACCTTCCGTTCCACCTCTCGCGCCGCCCACGACCAGGTACCTGCTCATTCCAACCCGGGCCCTTCTAGCCTGGGGGAGCCCGGACACCGACGCCCCTACCCAGTCCCCAGCGCAGGCCCGGCTCCCGCCCGCCGCAAGCCTCAGTCCCGGGCCCGCCCGACCGCCCGACCGCCCGACCGCCCGACGGGCTTAGCCCCGTCCGCCACTCACCCAGGATCCCATAGCTGCGGAAGGGCAGCGTCTCCTTCCCCGGCGTCCGCGCAACCAACCCCTCGGGCCGCTCGGGGGCGTGGCCAACGCCCACTTTGGCCAATGAGAGTTTCTGAACCGTTCCGCGCCGCTCCGAGGGGGTGTGTCACATGACCAATTTAGTCTCAACTCTTCTTCTGCCCCGCCCTCTAAGTGCGGTTGAGGCACGAAAGTGATCTTTTCTCTCCCATGATTGGCCAGAGAGATTATATTGACGCGGGAGGTTGGTGGAGTGAGGCGGTGCCGCTCTTAAAGGGGCTGAGGAAAATCAATGGGGTTTTGAAGGGGCTTTGTTGGAGGAAGCTGCGCCAGTCGGATCCCCCGTGTTTAGTTCCCCTACCTCTTTGAGGCCCCACAGACAAATCCTTCCTGCACTTCAAACGCCCATTTTCAAATGCCCCCGCCTCTGACTTCCTACAGTATCCTCTTAAACACTCGCCACTTTCCACCGTCTTCTGGACTCCTCCGCAAAAGTGCTGCGTCTCCCCTACTATATAGACAGTGTCTCCCTGAGACACGGGAGTCCAGGGATTCAATTCCGACCATCCGCAGCTGTGCCTGTGTTAAAAACCGGGTTTGGAATCAGGCCGACCTGAGCTGGACTCAGGTTTTACCGCTTCAGCTCTCTGAACTTTACTCAGTGTACCCCTCCGTAAACATGGGGGTGGACTCCCCGCCTTGCCAGAGTCACAGGGCTTGGGTGGGACTTGGAAGAAAACTGTGTGGCAGCCCTTTTATAAGCGAAGAGCTGGGCACATCTAAGTTTTTGAACCATAATTATCAGTAAGGTCATATTTTTTCATTCATTCAACAGTTAATATTTCTGCGCGCCAGCCCTTTGGCTGGACATGGGAGCACAGTGGTGGACAAGATACATGTAACGAAGATACATATAATCTGTGATATTGCTGGAATGCGGGAAAGTCAGGAATGTGGGGAATACCGAGGGAGATCGGGGCTGTCGTGCAGTGGGGAGAGATTCGAGAAAGAAAGGGACACCCAAAGGGAGACCTGAAGAATAAGTAGGAATTAGCTGGACAAGGAGGAGAGGAAGGAGTTCCAAGAAACAGCATGGGATATGCCCCAGAGGCAAGAGAGAATCTGGCATCTCTGATTCCAGGTGGCGGAGAGGATGGCAGCCAACGAGCCGAGGAAGAGGGGGCCAGAGCAAAGGAGAGCGGGCTCCACCACTGGGCTGCTGCGGTTCCGGGCTAAAGTCCACCACTTCCTTCCCTGTGACCTTGGGCAAATCACTTAACTTCTCTAAACCTCAGCTTCCTCGCCCTTAAAACGAGGAGGGCGGTGGTTTCTGAGCCGTTATGAGAATCTTAGGGGATTATTCACTTGAAAGTTCTAAGTGCTGGGCCCGGCATGGGCTCAGGACACTGTGGCCATTGCTATTAGAAAAATGGCAATTGTCAGGTGAGAGCTAGAAGAATAAGTGAAACAATTAGACCGGGACCACTCCGGGACCAGCGATAACCAGTTCCTACTGTCTCACTCTCTCCCCTTCACTCCACTGTGTTTCTCTTCCTAGGACTTGTTACCTGACAGGTTATGGATTTGTTTGCCCAAGAGGAGAGGGGTGTTGCTTTGTTTGCTGCGGCCTCCCTGTTGTCTAGAACGGTGCCTGGCACACCACGGGTGCTGAAAGCACCTCCTCCTTGACCAAACCTGAGTCAGCTCCTCCAAGCCCACTGCTCAACTAGGTTCAGCCTTGGGCTTCCGTCTCCATCCTGGTAGAAACGTTCTAGCCAGAATCCTGCTGAGTCAGCTGAGCAAACATCCCCCACCGCTGGTGTCCGATCATCCTCTATATTTGATGGAGTTCCTCATTCTCCACCCTCCACATCTTATCACCCTGGCTTGCCTTTGGCAAGCATCTCGCTAGCCTGGATGCTTCTTCGTAGTCATTTTCCATCCACTGCCCCCACCCTGCCCCTTGGCTGTAAATCTCCACTTGACCTTGTATTTGGAGTTGAGCCTGATCTGTCTGCCCTATTGCAAACCTCCACTGTGTTAGCCTCTCTTGGATAAAATCTTCTTTACCGTCTTTAACAAGCATCATGAATACCTTTTTTCTGTAACAGTGCTCAGTGTGAGTTACTGAGTGAATGAATATGTAACGACACCGATACATGCCTGTTGAAAGATGATACTGAGGCAGGGAAAGCATAGGGTAACTCGGAGACTGTGCTGCTCTTGCTAGCCAGCGGCTAGCATCCTGGTTGCCAGGAAACGCCTTTTAGCACTTCCATAGAGTGAATAGTAAACCAAGGCAGGAAGAAGGAGGGAGACATGTCTCACCCACTAACTCAGCAGTCCTGAGTCTGGTCCGATAATCTTGCCAGGTGTCCCAACATCACAAGAAACACTATGTTAGCACAGGAAGGAGGGAAGTCTTCAAAATTCTATGTAGCATTTCCACTGTCTGGGAAAGAAGGCCCTGAAATTGCTTTCATGCCCAGGCCAGGGCGCACAGGGCCCAAAGAAGCAGCCCATAAGACAACTTTGGTTAACTGCCTACCTGCGGTCACTATCTGTTTTATGAGGGAGTCCCTAATGCTTACACAAAGAGCACATAAATAACTTTGGGTAACTGGCCCAACTTTAGTTAATTGCCTCCTGGCACGTACCTGTTTTACAATAAGATGAACAAATGGAGCCCTGGCTGGTGTGGCTCAGTGGATTGAGCACTGGCCTGTGAACCAAAGTGTCACTGGTTCGATTCCCAGTCAGGGCACATGCCTGGGTTGCGGGCCAGGTCCCCAGTTGGGGGGCATGTGAGAAGCAACCGATTGATATTTCTTTCCTTCTCTTTCTCCCTCCCTTCCCCTCTTTCTAAAAATAAGTAAATAAAATCTTTTTTAAATAAAAAAAAAGAAAGATGAACAAATGGAGTCTGGAGCAAGATAAGGATTCGGGCTAACAGACCCTGCCCCCGCCCCACATCCCTAAGGTTGGGTAGTCGTGCTCCCCCAGGGAAAGCGGGCACCACCTTGCCGTCAATCGATATGTAACTTTCTCACCCCCATCCCGCCAACTATGTAAGTCCTCAGAACAAAGGACTCCCTCTCTTGGCTCTCTGGCCACCCGCCTCAGGCCACCTGGGGCTTGCCACCCCAGGCTTCACTGCCCTTCCTTTCCCAGCCCTGCATTGCCCTGAACCTGTGCCTTTCACCCCCTGCGTTAGCTAGATCCTTTCCTGTACAAGGAACAGATCACTGATAAACCCTGACTGCACGCTGATAGATTTGCTGATCTGCAATTCTTTACCTGCGTCAGCAAGAAGAACCAGGTCTTTCCTGCTGACAATATGGCTGGATGCTGGCTAAAGAAATGACAGGGTCAGCTATAGGCAGATACTGGTAAATAAGTCAAAGACCAATACAGATGAGTCGAAACACAGAGCGGACACAGAAATATACAAAGAAACACACACAGATGATCTGAAAGTGTGTAAGAGACAGGAAGCCGATGGTGGCTCCACACACATAATAATTCAGATCAGTGGTTTTGAACCTGGAATGCACATTTAAATCACCTGGAAGCTTTTCAACACCCCCCCCCACCACCACCACCACCAAGGAAAGAACCAGGGCTGGGAGTGGGACCAGGGTCTGGGTTGTCGACAAACGAGTAGGTGACCCAAGGCTCGGGTGCACAGACAGGCTGTGGTAGGTGAGGGGGACCTGGGGTGAGCGTAGGGAGCTAAAGCCAGGCATCCAAGGGCCAGAAGCAGGGAGGAGAGCACACGGGTTCAGGAACCGCGCTCTCCACAAGTTCAAAAAGATGAATCCTACAGGTTGAGAGGTGGGAATAGGTAATTAGTCCCATCTCAAGCCTCACCAGAGGGGGCACGGACCAGCAGAGCATCCATCTCCTTGCCCGTCTGGGGCTGTGAGGAGCTAGGCTCAAAGTCAGCGCATGTCCCTTCTCCACTTCCTCCAATGTGGGCAGAATGGAAGCACCCTCTTCTCTTCCCTTCCCTTCCTGTAACCCTTCCTACACCCTCCCCCAACTTTGGGGACCTAAGGGGTTGGGGGTGGGGGACAAACAGCCTTTGTCCAGCTGTGGTCCCCAGCCAGCTTGTCCCCTGGCTCAATTGTTTTTAGTGTCACCAAGGTCAAGGGTAGAGGAGGAAAGGGTGCTGGAGACAGCTCAAGGTGGTGATGGTGGCAGTGGGCAGCGCAGAGAGACCCAGGGCAAAAGAGGTCCAGAAGTAGGGACATGGAGGGCGGAGCAGAGGAGGGGTTGCAAATGGACAAAGGAAGATGAACCCGCACCGATGGGCGAGGGGCCAAGAGGTGAGGAAGCAAGAGAAGCCCGCCAGGCGGCGTGACAAGGCCGCAAGGGGCAGTAGCCAGCAGCTCGAGCCCTGCCTCCCCGCCCCGCCCCGCCCCGCCCCGCCCGGTCCGGGAGGCTCCACCCCCGCACCCCGCGCCCCGCCCCGCGCGGCTCGGGCTGGCTCGGCCGCAGCGGTTGCGGGCGGGAGGGCTCGGGGAGGGCGGGCGCACCGGCAGCAGGTGGGCGGGGTGCGGGCCTGCGAAGGCGGGCGGGGGGCGGCAGGCTGCGCTGGGGCCGGGCGCGGCCCGCCGTGCGGTGCGCCATGGACTTCAACATGAAGAAACTGGCGTCGGACGCGGGCATCTTCTTCACTCGGGCGGTGCAGGTGAGGCCGTGCGTCCTGGGCCCCGCGCGGCCGGTTCCCGGGGCCCGGATGTGGGGCGGGCCCGGAGCACCCCTGCAACAGAGCTCGGGGCGCTCAAGAGGACCCCTTGAGGCTGCTGCCCCCTTCCCCGCTGCGTGGACACCTGAGCCGCCGCCCCCCCGTCCCATGTCTCCTTCTTCTCCGCTGCCCAGGAGAGAGAAAGAGCTCCAGGCAGCCGGCCACTCTGGCCGCACCCTAGGCGTGGCGCGGGTCCGGGGACTGAGTCGGGCCTCGGCCTTGTTGCCTGCGAGGGAAACATCAGTGTTTATCGTTTAGACCGGCGAAGTCACCTCCCGCTGCCCTGGCGCCTGCCCAGGGCCTGGTGAGGGCTCCGCTGAGGAGGGGAGAGGGCACCAAGCGGTGCCTGTCGCCCTGCCCTTGTCCAGCAGTGACTCTGGCTCCCGGCAGGCCTTTGGAGGCCTGAGATCCAGGCCCGAGGACTCATGCATCCCCTGCGATCCCTTCTCTGAGCCTCAGTCCCTGCCCCTGTGCAATGGGCTAGTGCGATGATTCCCACAGGTCCCCTTTACACACTTGGATAGTCAGTCCGGAAACCAGAGAGCTGGGATAGTTTCCCTTCTGCTCCCTGGGAGGTCTGTTTCCTCTATTGCCCCAGGCATGGGGGTTGGGGCTCGGCTGGGTACCTTGGGAAGCTGTCCAGGCCAGTAATGCTGGGATTGGAACAACTCCTATCCACTGGGAGGCAGAGAAAGAAACTGAGGCAGCCGAATGCAATGGTGAAGACCCAGAGTCAGCTATGGGCGTGGATGCTCCCTCCTGTGACCCTGAGGAAGAGGCTTTACCTCTCTGGGTGTCAGTTTCTCCATCTGAAAAATGGGATATCGGTCGTCCCCCCACCAGGGTGGCTGTGGGGGCTCCCTGGCGCTTTGCACATGTGTGCTCCGTCAAGGCCAGCTCACTATTGGTGTGAATGTGGTGGATACTGCACTTGGGCTGCGTGTGACCTTGGGCAAGTCACTTCTGCCGAAGCCTTCATGTCCCCTTTGGTCATCCGGTGTACACCAGTCTGCCCCCGGGGCTTCCTGTCCTCCCAGTGCCCTGGGAACAGGTCTGGTGTTTGTCCTTTCCATGTTTGTTCTCTGGAGGAGCCCGGCCCGAGAGAACAGTCTCTGGGAAGCCCATGTGGCCGTGTTTACTAGAAAGCAGTGTCCCGTTGAGGGTTTGCTGCTCCGCGTTCCAAGCCCTGAGGGTGAACCCAGCCCTAGTGGGGACGCCAGGACCCCAGAGTCCCTGGGACAGCCCCAGTATCATCGGAAAGGCGGGGAACCCTCCCCAGGGCTGGTATAGCCACTGTGTTATCTCACACATCTGGGGAGAACCTGATCTGGTTTCCTGCTCCGGGGGCCCCAGCACCTGACCCGGCCGGGACCTGCAGAGCCTGGGCATGGGAGGCCTGGGCCCTGTGGCCTTGCTTCTCCTGGAGGGGGCAGGCCTCCTGGGCGGCCCCTATCGGAGTGGGAGCCACCGCCCAGGCCCCAGCCTCCAGGGTGGAGGAGGGAGCTGGGAGCTTTATAAATAGAGGCTTTCTCTGGCTCTGTACGCCCACCCCCTGCTGCTGCCGTGTTGCAGGCAGCAGCCTTGGCCTGCAGGCCTTAGCTTCTGAAGCACCGGGTTCTTCCCCTTGATGGGGATGGGGCAGGGGTGACAGGCCAGAGGAGCAAGGGGCCTGAAATGGGAATGAGCAGGACAGGACACTCAGAGGACCCGCCGAGGCCTGTCTGTCCTGGGATGGGAGTCGGCCAGGAGGGCTGGAAGGGGGTGCTTGGGCATTAAGGCTCGGGCAGCTCCTCTGTGTAGGTCCCAGGACATGCTGGGTAAGCGCTCAGCCCTTCCAAGTACCAGGGACACCTTTAAGAGCCTCCCCCCACTCCACCTGGTAGGGAAGCGGACCTGGGCTCTTGGGGGAAGAATGGGTAATCCTGGGGTGGCTTTCTAGTCCCCGAACTGTGCTTGAAAGTCAGGAGGGGTTTGTGAAGTCGGGGCAGGTGGTGGGAACGGCCCAGCTACAGGCACTGTGGCAGGAAAGCCTAAGGCGTATCCGTGTAAGATGCCAGTGAGGGTGGGACTGGGCTGTGGAAGTGGCGTACTGACGCTATTAGTTGTAATTACGGTAATAGTAACAGCAGCGGTAGGGGCAATAATAAGAAAAGTCGGGGAGGCGGTGGCCTCATCGTCATCTGAGCCAGGCAGCCGTGGACATGGGACGGGTTTTCCCCAAGAAGTTGAGAAGCCTGGTAGGACTGTGAACCTGGGTGGACACGCGGTGTGAGGGATGGGTGGCCCCGAAGCTCGCTGGCGAGTGCTGCTGTTAACTTTGGTGAGGCAGGTGCACGTCACCTAGACCCAGGTGACTGGTACCGCTGGGGTTAGGAGGTTCCTAGGTAGCCCCTGAGAGCCAAGGAGGGACCTGAGGGAGGAGGCCTTTTACTGATGACGATGCTGGCCCCAGCTGACATTCATCGGAGCTGTGCTGTGTGCTGGCCGCAGAGCTCAGCACCGTCCAAATATTCTGAGTTAGGTCCTGTTGTCCCCACCCTCCAGGTGGGAGACCAAGGCCCAGAGAGGTGCCTCTCCGAGCCTCGGTTTCCTCATCTGGAAAATGGGACTCATGCCACAGCCTCAGCAGGCTGGGTGAGGTAGGCCTGTTGAGGGCCTGGCTCTGGGAGGCCTTCGTTTGGCGAAGGTGAGGAGGGTGAGGCGTCAGGGGAGGTCAGAGGAGGCCGGGAGCAGCCGGTCCCTGGTGGGATCTCAGGCTGTGAGCGTGGCCCGCCCGCCCCGCGGGGAGAAACCCAAGCCCTGTTGCATAATTGATGGCCACCCTCGGCCTGATCAGCCACAGCACTATCGGTGGCTGCCTCCCGTTCCCTTCCGCTGGAGCTGTCCTTGGGCTCTGGATAATTTATTTCCCCGAATCGTCTGGGAAGGGCCTCCAGGCCACGATGATCCTGACTCCAGCACAGTCTGCCCCTTGCTCGGCCTCGGTGGCACCGTCTGTGAAATGGGAAGCGTGGCCCGACCTGCCTCGAAAGGACAGCATAAGGCCCTTGGCCCAGGGTGTGGCCACAGAGGCGGTCAGCGGCATCTGTTGTTGTTATCAATCCTGTTCTTGTGATGGCCTCCCTTTTGCTGTTTGGCCTTGACCTTGAGCAGGCTCTTTCCCCTGGCCGGAGAAGGCCTTCGCGTCCCCGTTTGGAAGACAGGGACATTTGTCCAGGGGCCCTTCCAGAGCAGGGGGGCCAGGACTCAGGCTGTTCCCGGTTGTTCCTCGGTGGCCCACAAACAGTCTCATGGGGGGACGGGGCGGCATCCTGGTCCCTGCCTGGCCCTGGTGTGGGGCTGCCGAGCCTTCTGGGCCCTGAGTGTGCTCTGAGTTGGCTCTGGCAGGCTGGCGGTGTTCCCCGTCCAGCACGCCGGCCGTGTGGCCTCCTCCCACGCAGCCCTCGCTTCCCTCCGGCCAGGCCGTCTCTCCTCCCACCCACTCCGCACAGCTCACTCCAAACGAGACCCCCTGCCAGACTCTGGGCCCGCGGGTCTCACCCGCGTCTTCTTTCCGGCTCACAGCCTGTGAAGGGGGTGCTGTTACATATTATCCTCATTTTTTGGCTCAGGAGACTGAGGTTCAGAGAGGCAAAGCCACTTGCCCAAGGTCACACGGCTCATCGGTAGCAGAACCGAGACTTGAATCAGGTCCCTCTGGTTCTGAAACCACTCAGTCCCCTGGCACCCTTCCCCGGGGCTCCCAGTCCCCCCACTGAGCCTCCCAATAACCCCAGAAGTTGCTCTGTGTCCTGTTTATTCTGTGAGCGCTTTCTTCCGAATTCTTTCCCGCAGTCAGGTTCGGGGGACCCTTTGCAGTGGGTGCCCAATGGTTTCTTACCCCTTTAAGTTGTACGCTAGATTTTTTTACATTTTTAAAAAATTGCTCACCTGAGGACATTCTTTGATTACTTTTAGTGAGCGAGAGGAAGGGAGGGGGAAGAGAGAGAAACATCAGCCAGTTGCCTTCTTATATGTTCCCCAACTGGGGATCGAACCCGTAACCTGGGTGTATGTGCCCTGACTGGGAATTGAACCTGCGACCTTGTGGTCTATGGGATGCCCTCCAACCAGCCAAGCCACGTAAGCCAGGGCCGTGTACCAGATTTCGTACAAATGTGCTTTTGGCGGGGAGGAGGTCCACATCTGCGATTGGATTTCCGAAAGAAGCCATGATCCCCCATCTCCGGTCCAGCCGCCTCATTTCGGGTTAGGACCACGCTCTCCACCTCAGTTTGCCCCTCTGTGTGACCAAGGTTACGGAGCAAGTTTCTTGACCTTGGGGCCTGGCTCCCAGCTAAAGGAGAGGGGTAGGTGGGGCGGGGCAGCCCCCCCTTCCTCCCTCTGAGCCCTCCCCACCCCACAGTTCACAGAGGAGAAGTTCGGCCAGGCCGAGAAGACCGAGCTGGATGCCCACTTTGAGAACCTCCTGGCCCGCGCAGACAGCACCAAGAACTGGACGGAGAAGATCCTGAGGCAGACGGAGGTGCTGCTGCAGCCCAACCCCAGTGAGTGGGCTTGGGCTGGGGCTGGGCCTGGGGCTGGGCCTGGGGCGAGGGCAGGAGGCTGGTGGCTTGGCTTGCAGGTGGGAGTGGCTGGTGGGTGAGATCTGATGGAGACCTTGGGGGCTTTTGGCTGCTGTGGGGGGCAGTCCCAGTTAAAGGACACAGGTGGAGTCGGTGCTGGGCTCTAAGGTGCGCTCTCCGGGGCAGTGGAGATGCTAAGTTTTGGGCAGAGGACTTGAAGAAATGCCTGGAAACTGAAACAGACTTGGGAGGAGAGGCGGGAGGAACGCCAGCCAGGTCATCTGAGAGGGCGGTGGGGCCGGAGATGGCAGAGGCCAGCTGCGGGAGAGCCTGGCACAGGGCTGCCCGTGAGCCCGCCGTGTGCAGGCCCAGGGCGGTCCAGCCGTGTGCCGGGCTCTGGAAGTCCATAGCGTGATGGAGGAGACGTGGCGGGCCTTGGCCTCCGGCCGCGACCGCCCGCCGTGGGACCCGGGGCAGGCGTTTTGTGTCCGAGCTGTGGCTTCCTCCTCTCCAGAGTGAAGGATTCCCCAGGGCGAGGGCCAGTCTCATAGGAGTGGGCATCGGCAGGAGAACATTCTGGAAGTCACCAGGCTGCTACGGGCAGACCCCGCGCTGGGTCTGTTTCTGTCAGCTTGGCTTTCGTTCTCGGGTTGGACCAAAGAGCCCTGTGACTTGGCGTCTGTCCCCCCGCAGGTGCCCGAGTGGAGGAGTTCCTGTACGAGAAGCTGGACAGGAAGGTGCCCTCGAGGGTCACCAATGGGGAGCTGCTGGCCCAGTACATGGCAGAGGCGGCCAGTGAGCTGGGGCCCACCACTCCCTACGGTGAGCCAGGCCCCGCCGCTGCTGGGCGGTGGGCAGGGGCGGCGGTCTCTCCCTCTCTAATTCCCCCTCCCTCCCCACCCTCTTCTCTCGTGGTCTCAATGGCACAGAGAACACCTGAACTGCGCGTTCTGACTGTACAAACCTCAAAGGCTGGAGACGAAAATAGAGAACAGTGAGGCCTGTCTTAACCCGTTTGGTCTGTGTGCAGCTGCGGTGGGATCACGGCGTGTCTGCTCTGCAGCGGACTCCTAAACTTGGCATTGCGCGAGAGACGTCTGTGTACAGGAGCACGTGCGGAGCCCCTGGGTGTCCGTGTCTTTAATTTGTGAAACGTTTTATTGAGGCGTAGCTCACACATCATCGAGGGTAACTCCAAACACCTGTTTTGAGTGTGAAGTTCAGTGATTTTTAGTAAATCAAGAGTTGCACAGACATTCCCCCGATCCAGTTTAAAGAACATGTTCATCATCTGCCAAAGGATCCCCGGTGTCTACTCGCATTCGTCCTCCCCTGCCAGCGCCAGCCAGCCGCTAAGTGCCTCGTGGCTCTGTCAGTTCACCTCGTCTCAGTGTGTCATACAGACGGAGTCACGCGATGTGCTGTTTTTGGTGTCTGGCTTCTTCACTTAGCATGATGTCTTTGAGGTTCGTCCCTGTAGTAGCGTGGTTGGGATTCGGTCCTGTTTATTGCTGCAGAGCGTTTCAGTGCATGACTATACCGCATGTCCTTCACCCGTTCACCATTCCGTAGACATTCGGGTTATCTCCCCATGAACGCTTGCATACAAACCTTCGTGAGGACACATGTTTTCGCTTCTCCGGGGTATATACCTAGAAATGCAACTGCTGGGTCATTTGGTAAATTTAAGTTTTTAAGAAAATTACCAAATTCTTTACCAAAGTGACTGTGTGATTTTTACATTTCTCCCAGCATGGCGGTGTTAAATTTCCAGATATTGGTGGATTTTCTAAGTTTCTTTCTGTTGTTGATTTCTAATTTAATTATACTTTGGTTAGAAAACATACTTTGTATGATTTTGATATTTTTAAACTTATCCAAGCCGCTATCCCAGGGCTGGAGCTCAGAGGGAGCGAGTCTGAGGGATGAGGGAGTCCACGTGTGGGTTTTTAAAGGCACTGCTTGGGACTCCAGTAGTTTCTTCCACCAGCTCAGTCCCTGCTGGTTTTTGCAGCCAGAAGTTGTGGGGACTTATTTTCCTGGCGCTGGAACCCTGGGCTGCGGGGCCTGGTGTGGGGCTGGGACTCCTTGCTCCCGAGATATCCCTCCCGAATTTTTATCCACCACACGCAGATATGGGACCATCCTGTTCCGCATCAGCCCCCCTCCTACGAGTCTGGATGGATGTGGATTCTTTAATTCTGTAGTTGTCAGACTTCCATTCAACTCGACTTCTGACAGTTCTGAGTGATGGTGGTTCTATAATTTAGCTGTAATTTTGATGTGGTTGTGCAAGGAGGCGAGCTGTGTTTACTCATGCCGCCATCTTGACTGGATGTCTCCCTTTCAAACTTACTAAGACTTGTTTATGGCTTACAATATGGTCTCTCCTGGAGAACGTTCCATGGTCACTTGAGAAGGTTGTGTATTATATTATTGTTGGGTACAGTGTTGCAGAGGTGCTGGTGAGGACAGATTGGTTGATAGTGCTGTTCAATTTTTCTGAGTCCTTGATGATTCTGTCTTGTTCTGTCCACTGTTGGGCAGTCTCCGACTGTTTTTCTTCAGCTGTCTGCTTCTGTCTTCAATTTACTGGTGTTTGCTGAATAGATTTTGGAGCTGTGCTGTGAGGTCTGTATGTCTATATTGTATATTTTCCTGATGAACTGACGCATTTTTGTATCACACTGCTCTGTCTCGAGTAAGTCGTTTTTTTGTTTTTGTTTTTGTTTTGTTTTGGTCTTCAAGTCCATTTCATCTGACAGTACTACAGCCACTCTTGTTCTCTGTGGTTATTGTCCGCACGCTGTACCATTTTCGGCCCATTTATGTCTTTGAAGTTCAAAGCGTGTCTCATATACAGCATATATTTGGGTCTTTGTTAAAAATCCGATCTGACAGTCTTTGCCTTTTGGTTGGAGTGTTTAATCCTTTTCCACTTAATGTCCATGTGGTTGGCCTTCCACGTGCAATTTTGTCTTGTTTTCTCTGTCTCAGGTCATTTTTGTTCATCTGTCCTCCTTTACTGCCTTCTTTTGTGTTAAATAGATACTTTCTAAAGTTTTAATTTTTGTTGGCTTTCCTTAAAATTTTTTCTGACTGGTTTTACGTAAATTATAATTTGCATTTGAACCTATCACAATATGCTTCAGGGTAATGCTGACTTGACGTGAGTAAAACAGCAACTTTGCTCCAGTACAGCTCCGTTCCCTCCCCCTTCCTTTGTGCTGTCACTATACTACATGGTACATCTTCCTGTCTTGTAAGCCCAGTAATGCAGTCTTACAATTATTGTTTTATGCAATTGTCTTTTAAATCAGTTAAGAGAGGAAAAATTACATTGTCTTTTGTAGCCGTCTGTATACTTACCTTTAATGTACTCTTTATTTCTTTCCTTTTTTTTTTTAAATTGACTTGAGAGGGAGAGACAGAGACATCGATTTGTCCACTTTTTTATGCATTCATTGGTTGATTCTTGCATGTGCCCTGACGGGGGATTGAACCCACAACCTTGGCGTATCAGGATGACACCCTAAGCAACTGAGCTATCCGGCTAGGGTCTCGTTAGTTTTCTTGACAATACTTTTTTTCCTTATTTTGTTATTTTATTTTATTTATTTTTAGAGAGGGGGGAGGGAAGGGGAAAGACAGGGAGAGAAACATTGATCTGCAAGAGATACATTGATCAGTGATTGGTTACCTTTCACACACCCCTAACTGGGGACCTGGCCCGCAGCCCAGTCATGTGCCCCGACTAGGAATCGAACCGGCAACCTTCTGGTTCATAGGCCAGTGCTCAGTCCACTGAGCCATACCAGCCAGGGCAGTTTTCTTTATGACATTTGTAATAGCTGCTTAGTGGTCTTTCTTTGTCTGCTACGGCTAACCTGTGGGCCTCCTTGGAGACAGTGTCTATCGATTACTATTTTTCCCGTGTATTGACCACACTTCCTGTTTCCTCGCATGTTTCCTAGTATCTTGTTGAATCGGACGTTTTTGATATGTACCAGCTCCGGATTCTGATCTCCCGGGGGGCCGTTCCTGCTGTTCGTTTGCTGAGAGACTTGCCCGCACTCATTGTTCAGAACCTGTGCCCCCCCACACGGTGCAGCTACTGATGCCTCTGCCTTTTTTTATTTGTTAAGCCTCGCTTCCTAGGAGTCGCGTCTAGGTCAGCACCTGTCGGTGGTGGTCAGCCGGTACTCGGGCAGAGGTCGTGCCTGATACTGCACCGCGAACTTTACGGGTGCATCTGCCTGCCAGCGGGGCGGGGAGCGCATTCCAAGCACTGTACGTGCCTGCCCACCGCTTGCTGGGTGGGTGTGCGAAGCCTTCCAGCTGTCAGCGGCATCCGGGTGTTTACCAGGGCCCCCTGTGACGGCCTGGTTTCCCCGCTCTGCTGTTACATTTCTGGCCGGTCTGCTCTCCTTTCAACCAGCTTTCCAGCTCCGCGGTAGCCGGGGTGCTGGCCTTTCCTGATCGTGTGCCACGGAGGTCGCCGTTGCTTTTGACGGCATCGGCATCGAGGGTTCTTCTGGGCTCCGGCAGCCCCAGGGCTTGTCTGTCCCTGGTGGGGCTCCAGCATCACTGAGCTCGAGGAGGTGGGGGCACCCCCAGGATACGCAGGCACGGGCTCCGCCATTGTTCTTACCAAGGTCCGGCAGTTCCGGGATCAACGCATCTCAATCTGTTGTCTGCCTTTGGTCAGTTTCTGGAGCCCGGAAACGGTTGTTGTTGACAGCTCTGTCCAGTTTTCTTCACTGCTCTCTGGGGAGAGGGTTTGCTGCGCTCCTTTCTCTGTCATTCCAAAAATCGCTCCCGTCCCCCATCCTTTTAAGGGCAGTGCGATGTCCCGTGTTTTGAATGTCCCCCTGTTTATTTGCCAGTCCCCAGCTGACGGATATGTGGATTGTGCCCTCGCTGTTCCGGGCCAGCCCCTCTGCACGCAGCGTCCTTGGGTTGGCCTCTTCAGCCCGGCTCTTCCCGAGCTCCCCACTGCTTCCTGGGGCCGGAGCAGCCTCAGCCTGCGCCCCCTTCTCACCTTTGATTCTGTGTGCTCAGGGAAGACGCTGATCAAGGTGGCAGAAGCCGAAAAGCGCCTGGGAGCCGCAGAGCGGGATTTTATCCACACGGCCTCCATCAACTTCCTCACGCCCCTGCGCAACTTCCTGGAAGGGGACTGGAAGACCATCTCGGTGAGGGGCCTGGGACCGCCCCGCCTCCTCGGCTGCGCCCCTGTTGGGACCTCGGTATCCCTGGGGCCTCCCCAGCTGTGGCTCTTGCGGACTGAGTTCCTTAGAGTGGACGACCTTCCTTCTCCGGGCCTCAGTTTCCCTGTCTCGACTAGCTGGGCCGGGGTCCCCCGGGGCGGCCCAGCACCTCACTGCTCCCCGTTCCCCGTCCGCAGAAGGAGAGGCGGCTCCTCCAAAACCGGCGTCTAGACTTGGATGCCTGCAAAGCGCGACTGAAGAAGGCCAAGGCCGCGGAAGCCAAAGCCACGGTGGGTGTCCCTGCTGGCCCCCACCCCCAGCCATGGGGGACGCTGCAGGGACCTGGTGTTGGCATGACCTTTGCCCCCTGTTCTCGCCTGGAGAGGCCTGGCTGGGGGTGCCGGTCTGGGCTGGCCACTTCAGGTCGCGCCTCTGAGGGAGCCCTGACAGCCCAGAGCTCGGGGTCCCAGGGACGACAGTGATGGGGTGGGCCGGCCAGCAGTGCCCCACCTGGGCGCAGGGCACCCTGCAGCCTCTCCGGACAGACGCGGTTGGAGTTCCTGGCGTGCCCTTGCCCGCCCTCCCCGGATGCTCGGCTCTGTTCCCGGCTCTGCCAGGGCATGGCTCCCCTCACTCCCACTGCTGCGGCGCTGGTCCCAGGGCGCCCTCGCTCAGGCCCCCTGCCATGGTGTGAGAACCCCGGGGCTGGACTGCCTGCCCGCCCAGGAGCATGTCCGAGGGGCCCCTTCAGTGGCCACAGGAGCCCGGATAGGGGCCGCCCCTCCATGCTCTGCCCACTGAGGCCCGTGCGGCCTGGATGGGCCAGCGGGGTGCGGCATGGCACAGTTCGATCAGGCCTAGGCCAGGGTTGGCAGAGCTGGGCCCGAGGCCAGGCACACTCTCGGCATGCCAGGCTGCTCGTGGGTGCGGGGGGCCTAAAGGACCCCTCAAGCCCCAAGCGGGGAATCCCTTGCCCGGGGCATGCCGGGAAACCTGTGCCTGCCAAGCAAGGCCAGGCCTGCCCAGGTGCCCAGCGGCTGCTTGTGGGAGTCCTGGCCCCAAACCCTGCGTGCGTCCCCCCTCTCACTGCGTGGGCCTCCAGCAAGAGCCGGGGACGGGGTCTCAGCTCACCTGGGTGTGTGGGGTCCAGCTGGAGGCAGGGGCTCAGCCACTGGAGTCTTGTTCGGGTCGGGTAGATGACCTATGGCTATTGGGAAGATCTAAGTCACCTGCACAGGACAACTTCCCTGTCGCTCTGGAAAAGCTTGGGCAGAACAAGCTTTTCCTCCATCAGCCAGGCCAGGGGAGCCCTCCCTTAGCCACTGGAGTGGCACGGCCTCTCCTCCAGTTGGTCGGCCCGGACGGCCTGAGGCCTCCGGGTTAGTCCGGGACACCCTCCCCAGAGCCGGGACGCGGGCAGCCCAGGGGCAGAGTCCCGGCGGACCAGGGGTTCACTGCCTCGTCCCCACCCCTCTTCAACACACGCACGCATGCGCCAGGACGCTTTCCTGAGGGCGGGTCGTGCGTGCCCATCTGCCCGTCCGAGCAGCGTCCCCTCCCGCGGGGGCCCGGGGGGCCTGCTCCCGCCTGCGCTGCGGACTAACTCTTTGTTTTTGTTCCTTTCCGTCCTGCTTTGGGTAACTTGGCTCAGTGTGAGGGAGATGTGAGTATACCTGTCCCACGTGCTGTGCTGCTTCTGGTTTGCCCATCTGGCCTGGGGCCACAGTGCCGTGGCCGGCCCGGGGCCCGCCCCCGGGCCTTTTGCAAGCAGCTGGTCTCCCCATCAGAGCCTCTACCATGAGTAGCCTCTGTTTTGGGGGGACGCCAGGCATTGGAGCCTGTGAGTCAGCTTTTTGCAAATGCTGAAAGCCTGTCACTCTGTCCATCCATGCATCCATCTGTCCACCTTTGTTGTGGGGGAGGGGCCTGGTCCTTGCTGCAGGAGTGAGAGACGTGTGCAGAGATTCTGGGACGGAGAAGGCTGTGGGGGTGGGGTTTGTTTGGAAGACTGGGTCTAACTGGGGCGTCTCAGTGAATCTGGGGTCCTGGGAGCAGTGGGCCTTGACCTCTGAGCCAGGAGCCGAGTCCAGCCTGTGGCTTGACCAGGGCTGGGACAGCAGCCACAGGCTGTCTCCTTGTTGCATCTCATTTCCTGGCCTCCCCAGCGTGTCGGCCCCCACTTGGTCTTGTCTTCACCCTCTGGGTCTCTAAGCCCGCCTCCCCTCCAGGTGGTGGATGTGGGAAGAGTGGCCGCTGTAATTGTCTGTAGCCTCCTGGCCCCAGCCAAGCTCCAGCCCACCGTGACCCCTCTCCCCCCATGAACTCTGTTCCCACTAGACGGTGCCTGACTTTCAGGAGACTAGACCTCGTAATTACATTCTCTCGGCCAGCGCCTCCGCGGTAAGCGCCCCCACCCCACCCTACCCCGGGCCTCCCCTGACCCCTGCCATACCTCGGGGGCTGCTGCCCAGCAGACAGGAGCCAGAGGTTTCTGAGGCAGGGGGGCCGCCCTTCTGGTCGGCCAGCCCCAGGAGCGCCATCTGCCTGCCCGTCCCTGTGCCCTGTGCCCATGTGGCTGGCCTCGCTTCTCCCTGCAAAGGTAGAGACCTCTCCACTGAGGGTGGGGACCGGACCAGCTGCCCTGAGCAGAGTGGTGACCTTAGGATGGCAGCTGCCCCATCTCCAGGGGATGGGAGGGTCTGCACGCCCCCACACACAGCCCTGACCGCACCCCCCCAGAGCACGCACTACCCACCACCCCCACTCTCCGTCCATGACTGCTGGGCCCCTTGCATGCACCCCTGAGGAGAGAGGAGGCCAGGGCCTGGCCTGCCACGCGTTCACAGACCCCTACAGACAGGAGACAGGGATGGCAAGGGTCATCCAGCTGTGTGGATGTCACCTGTGCTAGGCGTCGAGGGGGTGAGGAGGCCTTGAGAATGAGTGGGGAGAGTGCAAGGAGCAGCCTGTGCCAGGGCCCAGGGGTCTGGGCGCAGGGTGTGCCCTGGAGAGGACCGTGGCCCGGCGTGGGGCCGGGTGGGCGGGGGCGGAGCTCTGAATGGCTTGGTGTCTTCCCCTTCTCCAGCGTTCTTGAGATATTTGGCATTTACCGTTCAGTTTGGGAAATCGGCCAGTCACACGTATCCCATCAGTCATGTCGGCCACCACCGCTGCTGCGCCTCCCTCTGCCTTTTCTCTGTCCATCCACGTCCCCCACGGGTGACGTCCTCCCGCACAGACCCTCTGGCTCCTCCTCACCTCTGTCACGAGCATGTTGCTGCGTGCATTCGTGCGGCCGTTCAGGGGCTGGGCCGTCAGCCCTCGGGGGCGTCCACCACAGTTTAGTCCAGCGGGCCCCACGGCTGGGCACCCGCCTTCCACCTGGGCTGGTGGAGGTGGCTTCCCGTGATGCGACTCCCTAAGCAGCGCTGTGGGGGGACACCTGCCGCCAGGGAGGTCTTGTCTCCGGTAGCACCCCCACGGCGGGGCACACAAAGGGGTCTCCTGAGTCCTGTTGGGAGGAGGGGTCTTTCTTCTCTTGACTCTGGAGCACACTTCTGTTCCCCTTCTGGGCCGAGTGGCAGGGGGAATGTCCTGGAGGGTAGCGACTGTCCTGTTTGTTTCTTTACTCTTGAACCCCAGTGGGACTCAGGCACGAGGCTGCCTTCCTCTGCCGGAGCACAGAAAGGTTCAGTGACTGACCCGGGGTCACACAGTCCTGCCTCCCGACCCAGCAGACAGCCCAGTGTTGGGGTGGGGCTCGGGGACGCTCGGTCTCCCCTGAGCCCTAGTCAGGGCCCGGGGGCTTGCACAATAGGAGAAACCCAAGCAGGACTTTCCAGTTGGCTGTCCCCTCCCTGCATGCAGCATGTTGGACTGGACTGTGATCGAAAGTGTCCCTCTCCCCAGGCCTCAGCCCAGCCTCAGCTCTGGGTTGGGTTGGGGGAGGGCAGGGGTGTGGAGAGGTTGGGGGTCTCGAGGAGCTGGGGCAGGGCACAGGCTCTGGGGTTCGGCTGTCCTCCCCTGCCCGCTGCCCCCTGCTGACCGGTGCCCCTCCCATCCCTGCTCACTGGCCCTGCCGCGCGGCATCCGCAGCTCTGGAATGATGAAGTGGACAAGGTGAGTGGGGCGGGGGGGCCTGGGGTAGACGCCTGAAGGGGGTGGGGAGCGGGAGGCTGGGCACAGCTGCCGCTGCAGGGCTCAGGCCTGTTTCGAGCTCGGGGTCTGCGCCCCCTGCCCACTGGGGCTGCTATGTGGGTTGTCGCTTCCCCCTTGTGGGGAGACCACCTCCACAGTGGGCCCCCGGAGGTGCCTGTGGGTGGGATTTTCCCCTGGTAGGTGGTGTCCGCCAGGGGAGTCTGGGCACAGCCCCTGAGGGTCTGTCTCCGAGACTGCTCTCAGGGGACTGGGCCTCGGGGGCGGGGGGGGGGGTTGGCAGGGCTGTCGCTCCCCCGGGGGGTGGGGCTCCGGCCTGAAGTCGGGTGGAAAGCGCAACCTGCCACCCAGATGTTCATCTGCATCCCCGTGGGGAAGTGAGAGCTGCCAGGGAGGGGAGGAGCAAGCCACTCCTGGGCGGGCCTTGGCACGGGAGAAGGTGACGGGAGGGAAGCTGAGGGCCACTGTCACTCTCACACTGTCACCCCACTCTTCCCAGTCGGAGCAGGAGCTCCGAGTGGCCCAGACAGAGTTTGACCGGCAGGCAGAGGTGACCCGTCTCCTGCTGGAAGGAATCAGTAGCACTCACGTGAGTCCTGTTGCCACTTCCTCCATCATCCACTTTGTCACCCCTCATGTCCCCGCTGCAATCGTCCAGAATGAGGCTGAGCGAGCCTGGCTCTCGGAAGCAGGAGGGGAGGGGAGCGCTTGAGCCCGTGGTCTGTAAGAGGGTGAATTAGTCCTGAAAGAGCAAGTCCCCAAGGGTGGGAACCTCTCACCCCGAAAGGAGCAAGAGGTGGGGGCAGAAGCCACCGAACGCTGCGCCGGGGCGGGAGTGGGGTGCGTCGCCCCGACTCCCCTCCCGGCCCGTCACCACTGGCCTCTTGCCCACACAGGTGAACCACCTTCGCTGCCTGCATGAGTTCGTTGAGTCTCAGACAACTTACTATGCGCAGTGCTACCGCCACATGCTGGACTTACAGAAACAGCTGGGCAGGTGCCCGCCGGGGTCCCCTGGCTCCCAGGCCCGATGAGCAGCCCCACCCCCCTTGGGCGAGAGCCTTCTCCCGAGCCAGGACACCCCACGGCGCACGGGGCGGGTTGGAGGGCTGCCAGCTGAGGCCCTGCCCGGAGCCCTCGCTGGCGGGCCAGCACACCCCTCACTGGATGAGTGGGGCCCTGGTCTTGGGGACCTCTGAGCCGTTTCTCAAGTGCGGGGTGGGAGGTGTCAGGGACAGGGCCCGGAGCCTCTCACTGTCCCCTTGCTTCACTTTTCCCTTCATGCTGCCAGCTCCCAGGGAACCATGTAAGTAGCCGGGGTCTCCTGGTCTCTGCGGTGGGCTCCCCTGGTGTTCTGGGGGCACATGGGACTGGACATGGCTCCCGGGGACTGAGATGTGCCCTCTACTCTCCAGATTTCCAGGCACCTTCGTGGGCACCACAGAGCCCGCCTCCCCGCCCCTCAGCAGCACCTCGCCCACCACCACTGCGGCCACCATGCCTATGGAGCCCTCGGTGGCAGGCCTAGCCCCTCCAGGAGAGGCCTCGCTCTGCCTGGAGGAGGTGGCGCCACCCGCCAGCGGAACCCGCAAGGCCCGGGTCCTCTACGACTACGAGGCAGCGGACAGCAGTGAGCTGGCCCTGCTGGCTGATGAGGTGGGTCTGGGTGCCGCACGGATGGCGGGAGGGGCCTGGCTCAGTTGCCCGGGACCTGAACTGGGTTCACTGGGCCCTCGGACCCCACACCACTGCCTCTGTCTCTGAGGGGCCCTGGGGGTGAGGCTGAGGCCAGGGGATTCCAGAGGGTGCTGCAGAAGCGGTGAGGAGGTGAACGCCCACCTCTGGAGTGCAGGTGCCCACGTATCACAGTGGGGTCACAGCCCTGTCCCCATTTGTTCGTGGGCCAGCTCCGCCCGCCCTAACCAGCCAGAGCGCGACCTTCCCTTTCTGCTTTCCTCTTCAGCTTATCACTGTCTACAGCCTGCCTGGCATGGACCCCGACTGGCTCATCGGCGAGAGGGGCAACAAGAAGGGCAAGGTCCCCGTCACCTACTTGGAACTGCTCAGCTAAGCAGGACCTCGCCAGGCCCCTGCTTGTCCCATCCTGGGCAGGACAGGATGGGTGCGACCCTGCCACTTGTCTTGTCTGCTGGTGACCTCGCCGCTCAGGGTGGGGAGACCAACCCCATCCTGTCCCTGCGCAGTCACCAGCTGTGAGGGGCCTCAGAGGTTGAATGTTCCCTGCCCCACCCCCAGCCCTGCTTCTGGAGCCCCTGATCCTGCCTGCGTCCCGCAAGCACCCCAGCCCTCCTGGCTCCCCTGAGGAGGGAGACGCTGGCTGCAGCCTCTGCACTCAGCACCTCGGCCTGTCGGGGGGTCAGCGTCGAGGGCCTGAAGAAGCCCTGGGGTTCACCCTTGGCAAAGAGAGCGCCTGCCTTTTAGTTGCCAAAAGCAGCAAAAGGGGGAAGGGCAGGCGGGTCTGTGGCAGGCCCCTGGGACTGGACACTGTCACCTCCGGGCAAACTGGAGCAGAGGGGAGCCTGGCCAGAGAGGCAGGGCCGGGCCACCAAGCGGCATCTCCCCGGTGCTACCCTCCCCCTCGTACCCTAGAGCTCAAGCCAAGTATGGCGGCTGCAGCCTGCACCTCTCCACACTCACTTTTTAACTGATCTTTTTACTCTGCCTGTGCTTTGCTCTCTAGCCAGTGACGAATAATAATAAACCACCCTTGGTGTGCATGTTGCCTGCCTGGGGTCACGGGCCTCCGGGCGGGCCCTGAGAGTGGGAGGGGAGACCGCATTTGCTCCCTTCCTCCTCCGGGGGTGGGGTGGTGTCCGCAGTGCGCCGGCCCGGCCCAGAAGCAGTAGGGCAGAGGGAAAGGAAAGCTCTGTAAAGCACCGTTCACTGCACTCCCTTCGCCCCAGGGCCCGTGCGCTCAGACGGGAGTGAGCACAGTTTGTGTGCGTGAAGCTGCGTGACAGTCACTGTGTCGCTCCCAAGGGCTTCGCTGACCGTGGGCAGTGGAGTGGACTGTCAAAGTTCGTGGTTAGGCTCACTGATGGACAGCTGTCAGTGTTCCCTGTGGGCCCAGCGCCGAGCCACAGGTCCTCCTGTCCTCAGAGACGAGGGAATATCACAGAGACAGTCCCCTCCTCAAGGTTCCATAACTGGCAAGTGGCCATGCAGGGCCCCTAGCCTAGGAAAAGTCTGATTCTAGGAACTTCGTGTGGCGGCTTTGGGCTACAAGCCAGGTTTTTCAGGGGTGTCCTGAGCTTTTGGCATGCCTGTGCCACGTTGGAGGAAGAGCTGGGCCGCATTCGTAGCCATCATAATCCGAATGTGGCCCACGGCCACAGGCTGGACGCCCAGGTGAGATGAAGTGTCTCAGCCAGACCTAGCCCATGACGAGGCCCTGAGGACGCCTAAGGAGTGTAATTTCTCACTTAACAGTTAAGGAGCAGTTACGTTTATACAGTCCTAAACTCACATCCGGCCCTTTGAAGGCAGCCACGAAGCTGATGTGACCCCGGTGAACAGGAGTTTGACACCCCCGGTCCCTGGCCCAGGGAAAGGCAGACGGGGGCCCAGCTATGAAAAGGAAGGAGCACAGAGCTTCAGGAAAGGCTATTCCCAATGATGAGCTCAGGTGGTGGGGACAGGTGAGGACAGGCCAAGGAAGGGAAAATCCAAGTGAGCACACAGCAACCCTTCCCCGCCGACATTAATGGAGAGATGTCAGCGAGTCAACCACCAACACACAGCCCGCCTTCTCCAATCACCACTCCCTCCTGGGACCCTGGTGGAGGACGAACGCCCCGTGCGCTGAGACCTCGCTGTCCTTACTGGGCTCTGGAGGCACGTCACACAGTTGTCTATAAACAGTATTTTAATATTTGTATAAATAGACCACAGTATTACCAAAAAACTGCAAGAACAGAGCATGGAAAACAGCTTTCAAACCTGAACATACAGCCTCCCTTGGCTACACGTGACGTCGGCCTCCCCGTCTCTCCCCTGGGCCGGGGTCAAGTGCTCTGGGGAATGCTTGAAGAGAAGGAGTCACCCGTGGGGCGCTCGGAAGGTGAGGGGTGAGCACGGCAGACTTGTGGCTCCCCGCCCCTGCTGCTGCCCTCCTGATCGGTTACAAAAATACTGCCAGTGTGCGGCGGCTGGAGCTGCGGCTGCTGGGGGACAGGGTGGCAGGGGTCGCCGGGTCCCAGGCGGGCCGGTCAGGCTGCGGTGCGGGCTGGTGGAGCGGCAGGCGGGCAGCACAGCGCTGCCCTATCTCTGCACATGCCGGACGAAGGCCTGCACCAGCTGGATCAGAGGCTCTTGACTCTCGGGGCTGGCCTTGGGGAGGGAGGCGGACTTGCCCTGAGGCGAGAGGAGGATGCCAGCGGCGGGGGAGCTGGGGGCTCCCCTGCGGAAGTAGCGCGAGAGGCTGGAGAGCAGCGTGCTCTAGGGGAGAACAAGCAGCCTGATGAGGCCCGGCACCTGTCCCCCTGCTGCCTCTTCTCCACCGGCCCCACCCCTCCAGTCAGGGCCCTCTATCCCTTCATACCAACTCTGAGCTGAGCTCCTGCTTCATCCGCTGTTTATCCCGAGGGTGCACGGCCGGGTCCCGAAGGTAACGCATTGCCTGGGAGATGAGCAGGTAGAAGCAGTTCTCCATGGTAAACATCAGGAGGGACCTGGGACGGGGCGGGGTCGGCACTGTTGCAGAGGGCTAAGCTAACAAGGCGCCAGGCGGCTGCCCCCAGCCCAGACCGCACTCCAGGAGGGCTTTCTTACTTCAGTGTTTTGGTCCCTTCTGCCTGTGTGCTGAGCCCCACAGCCTGTGTAAGAGGCTCCTTTTTCTTATCCAGCTGGAGGAAGAGAAAACAAGGGGTAAAAAATATAAAACAACCCAGCTAACAATGACAGCTTCAACTCATTGAGAGGTTCCTACCTGGCAGGCCCTGCACTAAGCAATTCGACCAGTTACCTCACTTAATCCTCACCGTAATTCTCAACAGAGGTAGGCTGTCATACTCCTTTTATGGTGACGAACAAGCTCAGAAGGCTGGGTAAATGGGCCAAGGTCATGGTTAGGAAGTGGCAGAATGGGAGGAAGATTTGAACGCAGGGGTCAGACAGCACCCAACTCACCTCTCCAAGCATGTTTAGGGCCACATTCACTGTGGCCAGAAGGGTCCCGAAGGAAGGGGCCACTTCAGAGTCAAAGGTGGGAGTGGTGAAGCTCAGGGCAAACAGGAAGTTGTATTCAGCAAGGTCCAGGGACTGCAAGGCAAGACCAGAGCACTTCAGGACCCAGTTAAGACCCCGGACAGCTCTCCAGAGGCAAGCAGGGCACAGCCAAGTCTTCAGGCCACTGTGGAAGGCTGGTGGCGCAGCACAGGTGGTGCCGTTACCTGGTCCAGCAGGATCTGGCAGACGTCCGGGGTGAAGTGGCGCAGGGCCGCCAAGGTCCTGCTGAGGATCTTGAGCAGGCCATACTGGACCACGTGTAAGGCTCGCTGCTCCGAAGCCTCTGTGTCAGCAGTGGGCTGCTTGGAGGAGGAGGAGGAGGGGACAGCAGGGGCAGCTGTGGGTGGCCGCTGAACTCGGGGGGCAACAGCTGAGGGGATGCCATCCCCATTTTTGTTCTGGAGGAGAGAGAAGTGGAGGTGGAGCACAGGAGTGCCAGGGTGGAGCGTTCCGGGCGTCCGTAGGGGGAAGGGGCTCGGGTACCTGCAGGTAGTGCTGCAGCATCTTCCGGCTGTGCAGGAGGGAGGTGCAGGCCTGGCACAGGTAACCCAAGTTGACCTGCAGCAAACACGGGAGGGTGAAGGGCTCCTCGTGGCGGCAGCCCCGGCCAACCGACGCGCCCAACCACACACACAGCCCCCCCCGAGTGCCGCCACCACGTCCCCGACTCACGGAGTCCCTGCACACCCTGGGCCAACAGACACCTGGGCAGCTTCCCAGGGACCTCACTGAAGGCCCATACAGTACCAGCCCTCGGCCAGTAAATAAGGTGGAGCTTCTTTTCCCATTTTACAGAAGAAAAAGGCTCAGAGCAGTGAAGTGACTTGGCCAAGGTCACACACCAGCCAAGACAGAGGCCTGTCTGACTCCAGAGCCTGAGTCCTTTCCCTGCCCTGCTCTCTGGCTGGGGCCCAGCCTCTGACCTGTTCCTAAAGGAGTGAACCAAGGTCTGACTGATAAAGCCCAGGTTTTTAACCTTGAGGCTGCCCGATGCCGGGGAGGGAAACATTTAGCTGCAGAGAAAGCATCGTGAAACCAAAACCTGTGCTCTGAGCAAAATTCACCGGAGGTGCCCCAGACATGTCCACTGCACCGTCCCCGACCATCTCCCCAGGACCCTCCAAGAACGCGTGTCTGAGCCTCACCTGAACATCCCGCAGGAGCTGAGGCAAGTGGAAGTGCCACTCCTTCATGAAGCTGGAGAGCTGCAGAATGAAGCCCACGGTGTGGTCCGCCTCCTCCAGGCACGCCAGACTCTGCACCGTCCTCACCGCGTTGAGGCACTGCGAAGGCAGAGGGAAGGACGGGGTGACGCAGGGACCCGACACACCTGCCCCTGCCCTCCTGTGGGGAGGACAGGTCCCGGGCCCACAAACACTGACGTGGCAGCACAACAGGTGGTCTGGCGCTCTGACCGAGGGGCTCTGCCTGAGCCGGTCCCAGACCGTCCGCCTCACGCGGCAGAGCGGCGGCCCCAGCTTGGCCAGTCAGCCGGCAGTCCTCACGGTTCCTCAGAAATGGGGTCACGAATACCCCTCAACTACCAGGCCTTAAGCCCCGAATGGCTCAGTCCCCCTGTAACCCTCAAGCCCCACCCCCGGCAGCCCCTCACCTGTAAGGTCCGCTCCTGGTGAACACCCACGAAGTCCAAGGCCTCAGTCAGGAAGTTGTAGCGCAGAGTTTTGAGGAGCCGTTCCATCAGAGAGATGGACAGGCGGTAGACCCCTGGCCAAGAGGGGGCATCCAGGGACTTCCGAGAGGTGCTGGGGGTCTAAGACACAGATGGCAGACAGAATCAGTGCATAGCACCGAGGAACCTGGCTGACAGGTACAGCAGGGCCCCTGTACAGTATAATAGCTAAGGGAGCTTGGCTGCTTAGAGTAGGAAGTGTCCTGGAATGGGTATGGTCACCACTTGACAACCAGGAGGACCAGAGAGGGTCCAAGGCCAGCAGTGACAAAGAACACGAGGCAGAGATAAAAGAATCCTGGGTTCCAGACTGGGATCTGCCACGAACTAGCTGTGTGAGCTTCTCTTGCTGGAGATCAGTGTGGGGCAGGGAAGACTCCATTCCGCCAGTGTGGTAAACAGACCACTACAGAGAACAATTTCCGGAGCAAGTGAAGGGGGCTACAGGCACCTTTTCCCACTGGAAGTGTGGTCTGGGCAGTCCAGGCCACCTGGCAGGCCGCTGGCACTCACCTGCACCGTCCCATTGGAGCTGAGCTGGTACACACTCAGGAGGGGCAAACAAATGCTCTGCGTGATGCCAGCTCCGGCCACTGCTGTGGCTCCCTAGGAAGGAGGACATGGAATGAGATGCAGCCTGTCCCTACAGCCGCCCTCCCACCCACCCAGGGGCAAGGGGAGCTCTCAGGCCAGATGAGAGCTTCTGGGAGAATCACAGTGACAGAACCAGCCCACTACAAGCAAGGAGGCTCCCTCCTGCCCTCGGGCCTGCCTCCTACCTGCTGGGTGCGAGCCAGGGTGAGGAGCAGGTGAAACGCTGCCTCGGTGAAATGCAGGTTCTGCTTCATGCGCAGGCTCACCTCCAGGGTGGTGAACAGGGTCGGCAGGATGGGGAGCCTGCGGGTCACCTGCAGCCACGAGTCGCCATCCTCATCCACCTCACACAGCTCCTTGGCCAGGTGCAGGCCCAGGACACACACCTGCTGGGGCCCAGGGGCAAAGATTGGAAGAAGGGAAGAAGGCAGGGCAGGGGAAGAAGAGGAGAAGGAAGAGGACAGACAGCCCCGTCCCCAGCTGCCCGAGCCTTGGTCACACACGTCTCTAAGGGAGCCGAACTGGAACACCACCTGGAATCTCTCCCAGCCCTGCTCTGCTCCCACACCCACCGCGCAGGGACTGGCGACTCCAGCCACGGTAACAAACCCACCCCACACTGACAGGACGACCAATGGCTTCCCTCCCGCATCACGCACACTGCCATCAAGCTGTGTCGGCGCTGCTTCCTGGCCCACATCTGCTCACCCCACCCAACTCCGCTATCGCACGGAGACAAAGTGACCTCCCCTCTGCACTAGTGCAGTCACCTCCTAAGTGGTCCTTCTCCATCTTTTCTGGACTCTAATCAATTCTTTTACCAGTGGCTTTTCAAACATTTTGAGCATGGCCCTCAGTAATAACTACCTTTACATTGTGCCCTGGTATTCACGTATTTACCTGCTTTCATTGACTGGTACCTGCCCTTACATCCTGTAAAACACACTAATATTTTCTTTTATATTTAATTCTAGGTAATTTTTAAAATATGCTCATTTTTGCCAAATGAGCTCATTTCAAGAGCCAGAAATAGGTCATGACCCAGAGTTTGAAAACCACTGTTCGCTACTACACCCAGAGCAGTCTTTGTAGAGCAAAGTCTGATCATTGCTCACCCTTGGTAAATTGTTTCCCATTTCCCTTACGACCCAGATCAAAACCCTGACACAGCCTCCAGTCGTCTAGCCCCCAGCTCTCCAGGCCTCACTTCACCTTCGCTGTCAACAGCCTGCTTTAGGTCACCGCTGACAGGGTGCTCTCTGAGTCTCCAGAGTAGGGAAAACTCCACACGGTACATTCTCCCCGCACTGCTCTCCTGCAGGACTTGCCGCAATGGAGTTTCAACCCTTCCTTGCACAGCCTGAAATCTATGAGCTCCCTGTCCAGTCTGCGAGCTCCGTAAGCACAGTGACTCTGTCCTGTTCACTGACCACCCACAGATCCTGACACAGAGCGGGTGGGCGGTTCATGTGTGTTGGGAGCACGGGGAAAGAACAGCTTCCCAGGCGCGCCCTCACCCCATCACGCTGGTCCTTGTGCCGGGGCCGTGAGCAGTCGTCAGTGTCCATGCTGTCCTTGTCCTCCGCGGCGCTGCCTGAGGCCAGACCGTGACGGGTTTGGTCGAAGAGTGCAATCACCTCTTCTTGGAGGGTCTCGCAGACGTTAAGTGCTAGCTGAGAGTACTGAGGGATGTCACACACTGCAGAGCAGACAGGGAGGAAACGCGGTCACGTTCACTGTGCCACCTGTCACTGCACACCAAGGCTTCCTAAAGACCGGAGTTCCAAGCCTGGAGACTCAAACGCCACAGGAGGAACGTCCGGCTGCACCAAAGGAAGCCCGGCCTGGCCCGGCCTGGCCCAGCTGCCAGCAGGCACAGGAGACCACCACTCCCACCCTCTGTGCCCCTCACCTCTCATCTCCTTCATCTGCAGCACAGTGATGAACGCAGAGAACACCTTGGCCTTGGTCTTCTCCATAAGCTGCTGGTCTGCCTGCAGCACTCCCTCCAGGATCTCTGTCAAGGGCGCAAGGATCTCATCCACAGGACCCAACTCTCTAGAAATAACACGGGGTTGAGAGAGGGAGAATACAGCTCACAGAAAGGCCACAGGTGCCCTCGTTCCAACTGAGGACGCCCACTGGGCAGCTGGCTCTTCCAGTCCCACCGCACAATGGGAAGCCAGTGCGTTTCACACCCATTTTCTCCCCTTTGGGAAAGCAAAGGGTCAGCAGAGAGGATCGAGCAGGCCCGAGGAGGCAGCCCTTGCTGCAGGCCGCCCCCCGTGACTGCACGCACCTCTTCCACTGCCGCAGGAGGATGAGCAGCAGCGTGCACATCATGGAGCCGAGGCGGAGGCAGTTTACGGAGGCCGGGACCAGGAGCTGAGGTGAGAGGGCAGACCAGTTAGTGGTCAGGCTTCCCGTGGGCGGACCCAGCCGGAGGATTCCAGCCCCACCCACGGGGCACCTTTTGGCCTCGCCTCTGCTTCCTGGCAGTGAGCTAACAGGGGTGGGACACGGGAGAGGCCAGGGGCCGGCCGGCGGGAGCAGACCTCTGCCTCCCCACTGCAGCCTCAGCCTCCCGGGCGGCTGAGCCTCTGACCTGACCACTTGCACGACTGCGCACTCGTGAGCTGCTATCTGACCTCGGAGGCCTCCTCCCGGGGAGAAATGTAGAATCTCCCAGACACACTTACTAACGCTTTGGTTCCATCAAGCACGTCAAGAAAGAGCTGACGACGCACCGCAGAGTCGGTCAGATGCATTATCTCTGCCTGCAAAGGAGCAGAAAAAATGGCGGTGGGAAAACTTCCCAGACTTTAGAAGGCAAAAAATGTGGGGTCCTCTGTCAGGCAATTAGTCATTGATAAGTCATTGTCCCCTTGATTAAAGTGGGGCTGGAGGGCACTACTGTTCCTTTGTCTGCCCTGGCGTAAGGTCAGAATTGAGCGCAGGTTCACCTCCTCCTCCTGATAACGTCCCTCCTTTGCTCAGACCCTTGGGCCACCCAGTGTCCTGGGAATACAAACTCCTCCACAAGGCTGGGAGGCCCCAGAGGGCCTGCTCCAACTGGTTACGGTATCAACACACGGGTGTTCACTCGATCCCAGCCCCAAGGCCTCCTTCCTCTTCTCTGGACACACCAAGCACTTCCGGACCCTTGCCCTTGGGATTCCATCTGCCCAGACTACTCTTCCGCGGGCTCTCCACCTGCAAGACTCCGCACACCCAGGTCTCAGTTTGGACATCTCCTCACAGAGGGCCTCCCTGCCTACTCCTATCCTACTTTAGCGTTCACTACCACTGCATCCTAATTATTTCCTTCACAGTGAATTATCAGAATTGAAACTGTATTTCTTTGTGAGTTTGTTGACAATTTGTCTCCCTCTCAACCCATGCTCCTTCAGTCTGCAAAGACCTTATCTGCCTGGTTCACCGCTGTAGCCCTGGTGCCTGGCACATGGAAAGCATTCCATTAACAGCCATTCAGTGAATGAATGACCAATATCTGGGACTTAAATGGATGGGTTTCCTAGCAAGGGGAAAGAGGGTGGGGATTTTTCCATAACAACTCAAGAACTACTGCCTAGCTAGGGCCTAAAAGGCAGTTGACACACACGTTATTTCTGGAGCAAAATCAATTATCCCCTAAAGACGGCCGAGCCTCCAGTGTGCCGGCAACCGCTGCGCCGCAGCAAAGCCCAAGGCTACGGCAGTCTGCGCTGGGGGAACACGTCAGAGGGGCTGTAAGAGTGTGCCTGGAACAGGTGCTACCTATCAAGACGAAGGAATTAACGAGGTTAAGGAATTAACCTGGGTTCCCGGGAAGAACGTTCTACACCAAGTCCTAATCATACAACATGATATTGTCAGGTCACTAAAAAATGCCAAGAAAAAATGCAAACTCTTCTCAAATGTTAACTCTCCGTCTAAAAACCAACTGTCAGTAGACACACAGTGAAGACAGAATGCCCTCTATTCTTTTTCTGAGACCAGGAAATAAATGCAGTTTCTAGAACCGGTGAAAACAAACAGCTCTCTGCAGAGGGTCCTGCGGCAGCTACAGCCAGACTGGCCACCAGATACTCACCTCTAGACCACAGGGCACACAGCACGAGACAACGCGTGTGCGTGAGAGGCAGACGGGGGAAGCCCCGAGACCTATCCAAGGCTTTTATGTACGCCTGAAGGGATTTCAAATTACTTCTCTGCATTTCTCTTAAATACCCCATATTGGCCCCCATCTTTTGACACAGAACCTATTACACTTCAGCTCTCAGAAGAACACCCTGTCTTCATCCCAAAAGGCTGTTACTGCCAGGGACCCCGGCACATCGTCGCTAGGAAACCCGAGTGGAAACGTGCCCCGGGAGGTTCTTACGTGACTGGTGGCAATGATGAGAAGCATCCTCCAGGCGGAGACCAGCATCTGATACTCGACCAAGGAGGTGCAGCTGCTGCCCTCTGTGTCTGCCGTGTGAACCGCCAAAGACCTGACGTACCCTGACCAGTAGGCGAAGCGTTTCTCACTGGAAAATTTCTTGAGTGTATCTTTTAACGACTGGTCTAGGGAGCCCCTGGAGAGTCCGAAAAACACAGAGCCTGACGTTAGGGTTTGAAAGCAGCTGGGCACGTGATGGGCGCAGACCCTTGCTGAGGCAGAGAAAGCAGCCTCACACAGGCCAAGGCAGACAGCTCCGGAGCCCTCCAATGTGTGGGGCGCACACTTCTCGCTCAGCATAATGGTTAGTTAGGCTGAGGCCTTTTCCAGGGTTCCTCCTCCATAAAATCCTGAGCACACGGAGTCTGCTTCACAGTACCTCTTGCTGATGATCATAAATGCCATCAGCGGACCAGCCAGGGACATAGCTCAGTGGGCCTCCATAGATGGCTCCAAACCAGCTCTCTCTGACCTGGCTTATGCAGCCATACAGCCGGTGGTAGGCCACTATGGTCCCTGCTTCCAGACCTTAATTAAAATTTTGCCCTAACTGGTGTGGCTCAGTGGGCTGGGCATAAACCGAAAAGTCACCAGTTCAATTCCTGGTCAGGGCACACGCCTGGGTTGTAGACATGCGAGAGGCAACCAATGGATATTTTTCTTGCACTCTGATGCCTCTCTCACTCTCCTTCTCCCTCCCTTCCCCTCTCTCTAAAAATAAAACCTTTAAAGTCTCAAAGGGGGAAAGGACTCACTTGACTACATAGTATATCTCCAAGCATATTATCTTCATGATCAGGGCACAGGTCTCCAGGATGCTGGGCTGTGGAGGGAAGAGCAGAGCAGGCCCCAATCACGAGGAGAACCTCTCACCAGGTGTACCCCCGCACAAGAACGCGTGCCCTCTCGCGTGTGAGTGGGCACCTGGTTCGCGAGAGCACAAGTGTCAGGTCCACAGTGTCTCCAAGCGAGTGAAGACGACCACAGAGCCATCAGCACAGAGCAGGGCATGCCACCGTCCTTCCCCACGAAAGACATGGGAGGGAGGGGAAGCAAGCACTTCTCTGAGAACGAAGTCTGCGGTGAAGAGAGCACCCTGGCTGTTCGCTTAGGGGCGGTACCACCCCCCAGCTCCGTCTCTCAGCCCAGCCTCGCCTCCCAGGGACTCTGGGTCACTGCCAGCCCACTGCCACAGCTTACCTCAGAGGTCTCTGAGGGAGGCGAAAGGGTTCCAAACAGGGGACTGGTTAAATTCTCCCAGAACTTGGGTCTAAAAAGGAAACACGTGTTGTAAATCACACTTCCTCTCACAGTCCTTTCTCCACCTCTTTCTGGGGGTCACCTCCTACTTTACCGTCCCAACCCTAACATGGTCTCAAAGGCCATTTGCTCCTACCGAAAGGTAAAGGGTTCCACAGATTAAGTGTGTTTTTTGTGCTTCCTGTTAAGAAACACAACTGTATCTTACGGAGGTGACCAATACACACCCCAGGAGCGCCACCGCACATTTGAGTGAGGAGGGACGCAGGGCACCGACTCCGCACTCGGCTGTTTCAAAGCCCCTGCCACTGTGCAGCTAGCACGCAGACAGTAAGGTCCCGACACTCTCGTGTGAGCCTGCTGTTTCTCAAGAACAAGGGTTCTGGGAGTTGGCACAAGGCAGACACTCAAAAGGTGGGAAGTCTAAGGCAAACACATCTTCACCTTAGAGTAAACACGACACCTGCCGGTACAGCATTAAAAAGAGAATTGCTAAGAGAGACACTCCTGCTCAGCGAGCGACCCAGGCCCTGGGCACTTTTTGTGCACATGCTCAGCGATGCATCATAACAAACCACTAGGACGGGAGCTGCTGCCACCCCATCGGACAGACAAGAACGTGAGCTCTGGTGGAGCCAGACCTACTTGGTCCTGAGGACCAGCATGGCACTGTCCCGCCGGTCCTGCCACAGGGCGTGCAGAAAGGCGATGGCCGCACGGTGCAGCAGGGGTGGGCACCAGTAGCGATCCTGCTGCTGGGAGTCAATGAGATCCAGGACCACGTGGAGACAGCTCCACTCCCCAAGGTTGAATTCCTGCAGGAGGGACAGGTGAGAGTTCAGGGCCACAGCCACTACCAGTAACTGCACCCGCAGAGCCTAGCACCCACCTCCCAGGGAGCGGTCTCCCAGCTTCATCCCAGGGGCAGGCTCACCTTGGAGCCATCACTGCCATCCTTCACCTCTAGATTCAGAAACAGTTCAATGAGGCCTGGCTGAGTCTCTACGGCAACGGTGAGAAACTCCAGGATCATGACTTTGATGCGCATGTCCTCGATTTTGCTCTGCAACCGGGTCAGGAAGGCGTCGCGAATGGCAGCCGCGTCATTGCCCAAGCAGGCATACACTGACATCGGGGCCACCTGGTGAGACCGGGACACACAGGCTCAGAGCTCTATTTCTAGAAAGACAGGCTCCTGTAGATGGGCGCTGGAAAACTGTCAGAAAATGGCCAGAAGGGGAAACATCCGGACACACAGCTCCGGATCAAAAGAGACATCACCCCTAACTATAGCACAAGACGCCCAACAATTCACAGGAGAAGCAGTAATTAAGTGAAAAGATGCACAACCTCTCTCATGGTTAAATAAATGCAAAGAAAAAATGAGGCAATACTGATCTGCCCACTAGATTAGCAAAGATTAAGAAGCTAACGAAGCCACGTGGCAAGGATACAAGACTTGGTGTTAGGAGTAGGCACCGTTATACTCCTTTTTGGAGGATAATTTGGAAATGTCTAATAAAAATTTAAATGTTCACTGACATCTAATTTTTAGGAACTTTCAACAAAAGTTCACAGAGTTCTACGGATAATAATGCTCACTGCAGCACTGTTTGTAACAACGAAAGATAGAAACTAGCCCAAATAAATGAGGATGCATCCACTCTATGGCATGCCAGCAAGTATGAGGGAGAAGGAAGCAGCTCCAAATGGGCCCACATGGGAAGACTGCGAGACCTGGTGTTAAGTGAAGAAAGACAGTCAGAAAACTGTGTGTGCAGTGCAACTCTACTCCTGAAAGGAGAAGAAGCACACACCCACCCCCTTTACTACACAAGCACGGACAGAGACAAATCTGGGGCCGTGCGTACCAACCTGTCCATAGGCAATCTATAACGAGGGGTCAGAGGTACCTTAACGTTGTTACATTTATCTGTATCATTTACATAAGTATTTTTAAATGAGTATGTAAGACTGTTGTAATCAGAAAGTACTCTCATAAAACACAATGTGTGTGTGTGTGTGTGTCTATGTCACTTTAGAAGTCAGACGAGTCTAAATTAGCTGCTTCTCTTGGGAGAAGGCAAGAGCGGTCACAAGCACAAGGTCAGTCTTCTGGGTTCTGGTTGGTTAAGCAGGACCCTACCGTGGCCAGACGTTTCAGCAGCTGGATGGCCAGACGTGGCAAAGCGGGGTCATGTTTGTGGTAAATGTATTTGGCAAGAACAGCAATGAGGTTGTTCCCATGGGCACCTGAAGAAGCACAGAAAATAGTTTAGACACCAAGTGTGCCTGATGCAAGCTCTCGAGAGAGGGTGCTGTTCAAAAAGGCTCATATATGCCCTGACCGGTCTGGCTCAGCTGGCTGGGCGTCGTCCCACAAAGCGAAAGGTTGCCGGTTCAATTCCTGGTCAGGGCACATGCCTGAGTCACAGGTTTGGTCCCCGGCTGGGGCGTGTATGAGAGGCAACCGATCGATGTTTCTCTCTCACATCGATGTTTCTCTCCCTCTTTTTCTCCGTCCCTTCCCCTCTCTCTAAAAATAAATAAATAAAAATCTTAAAAAAAAAAAGTCTCATATATGTGAGGGAATTTACTCTCAAGTACTTGGAGGGCCAGAGTGAATCCAAGTGGCCCTATCATTCTCTTTTTTCAGTAGCCAAGTGGACAGGCAGGACTTGGGGAGAAGCAGCTCAATGCAATTCATTAATAGCAGAAAGAGATACATTTTCAAGAAAACAGGTAGTCATTTATCAAATAGGTTAGAAAAAGCTATCACACCAAAGCACTGAACTGAAATGCAAAAACAACAGAGCTAAAACAGGTCTGAGACATTATCCAAATACGTACTTGAGAATGAGGGAACTGGGCACCGAAGAGATCAAAAGATTAGTTTAAGGTGGAAGAGTAGTAACAGTCAAAACTTAAATAGGAATTTCTCTCTGTGTTTTACACATTGTAATTTAATCTTCACTGTGATCTTATACTACTACTACTAGTAGTAGATACTACTACTACCCCCATTTTATGGATGAGAAACCTGAGGCAGAGATGTTTAGTAATGTGCCCAAGGCCACACAGCTGGTTGGAGCCACAATCTGAACCACGGCAGTCTGACTCTGAACATGTTACTCTGTCATCAGTAGGAGGCAGAAATGAAATAGGATCCAGTCCTCTTGTTTCTAAGCCCAGAATGGGAGTTGGTGATCATTCCCAACTTTCAAGGAGTTTAGCAGAAAATACTGTTGACCTCTAAAAACATGGGATGCACTTATGGGCAGTCGCTGACTGGAAGAGAAATACATACCATGCTGTGTGAGAGCCTGCTCCAAGGGAGACACCACATTAGAAGGAGGTTTCAGCCGAATGACATTGTTGGTGACGGAGAATGCCAGTTTCACTGTCTTGATCAGCAGCTGGCCCTGCCCCTGGCCCTCTGCCCCATCACTAGGGTGTCAAATGGAAACCAAGGTTGATTCAGACAACATGACTTCATTCACAACATAGGTCCTCTCACGAATTAGATTCCAACCATACCAACCATAATCCCAGAGTTCAACAGCTTCTGTTAGAGGCCCCAGTCCAGACGAGGAGAGAGGAGGGGCCACCTACTCCCTCTGCTATGTACCAGTCTACACAGCACCACCAGGTTATACCAAGGCTGTGTCCAAGGAGGAACAAGGTTGTCTTTAGAAAGCTACTGCACGCTAACTCAAACTGCAGTTCTCAGAACATGCAGGCACAATAACAATCAATAGGGAAAGCGGGAGGAAGCCCTACCTGCGGGGCTGAGCAGCCATCACCATGTCGATGGTGTCCACGCCGATGCCCATGATATTGATAACTGTCTGTCCTGCTTCTGTATAGGCCAGGCTACAGATGCAGAGAGACTGCAGGCTGGGGGTGTTGCTGGAAGACAGGCACATTCTGAGTCACTAGGGAACTGCCGAGCTTATTACTGGAAGGAAAAGCAGTCGCCCAAATCTAACCAACTGGGCGTCAGCGATACAGATCAACTCTTGGCCAGATGAAGGCACTCTGGTCATTGTCTCTAAAGAGAATTCATCTTAAAGATCACCCTGAGAAACAATCTAAACACCCAACAGTTAATGGATATGTTTACTGAAATAAGTGATGATTAATTCACACAATGGAATGCATTGAACCATTAAAAAAGACAGATCTACCTGTAGTGTCACGGAAATAAAGTTACAGAGGAGTTAGCATAAGCGGAGAAAGAATACACACTAACTTGGTAATAGTCATCTCTGGAAAACAGGCTTACGAAAGGCATTTTGCCCTAAGTATTTTCCAATATATACGCATAACTTTTGGAAAGATCGTACAAGTGATGTGTTAGTACATGACAATCTCACTGGGAACAACCTCGTTCCCACTGTGTTTGCTCTTCTCTCTGTAGGGAACCCATCTGCGTGGCATTGGCGAATGTCACCCAGCCCGATTCTGAAACCCGATGGGGGGCGGGTTGGCACACAGGAATTGAGCCCTTGGATCCGTTTTCCCGTGGGGAATCAGGTCTGCATTGTACCCAGGCGGCTTTGAGGCTTGCTTTTCACTAAAACGCCCTCACCCTGAATTGAGGCAGCAAATGTTTACTGCGTATCTTTGAAGTAACTTCCTAAATTCTGTGCTAAACCCCCCAAGTATGGAGTATAACCAGTTCAACCACCTTTCCCCTTACATTTGCAAATATCCTTTTTATTTGAATTAGCAACATTCTTTCCTTTGTTATCTGTAAAAGGTAACCACCTAAAGCAAACCCAGCGTAGTAAATGAGGACCATGTAATGTACCCAGAAAAGCAATAAAAGTCTGTCCAGGCAGGGGCCGGGGCCCTCTCTCGCTTACACAGCGGCCATGCTGTCCCTTTTTCTCCATAGGACTTCTGCAGTCCGTGTGAATACATGGACCCCGTGGGAATCCTCTCTCCCCACAGGGAGAAAGGGTAAAACAGTCCAGTGAAGCGAATCAGAACCTCAAGAGATGGCTCTGGGCTCAGCCTGGGGAAGGATGAGACGGCTCTGCACAGCAGAAGCCCATGCTGCCCTTGGTGAGTGCTGGCATCCGGGAGCACGAAGCTCTAGCAATCTCCCCTCATACCTGCTGTGCAGGTCTGTCTCATGGCACAGGTTCAGTATCGCATGAATCAGCTCCAGGATCAGGCAACCTGGACTCCGGAAAAGAGAGAGGAATGATGTGGCCTTGGATGACGGCTGTTATCCCCAAAAGGGAAAGAAAGATCTCCAGGGACCCAGAAACTCCCCAGACCTTCCCTGCCCACACTTTCCTTACCAATTTGTTCTCTCACACCGTGGGAGTTGTAGCGCCACTTGTGGTAGCTGGGAAGCATCTCCTTTAGCACAAACATGACACAGGGCACCAGCCCTTGGCTCTGTGTACTACCAAGCTGTCCCTACAAGAAACCACAGTGTGAAGGTTTATGCCACTCAATTGAAAGTCACTTAGTTATTAGAGATTTAACTTCCAAACCACAGGTCCAAAGAAAATCTGGGCAAACCTCAGTCTTCTGTGCAAAAGAAACAGAAACATCAGAGCATTCTAGTTCAGTGAGTCCAAGTTGCAGGGTTCTATAAAGGACTAAAAGACAACGCAACACCGTCGCAAAAGGCCCCTACATGAAGCAGAGAGATAAAGGCCAGAGCTGGTCAGAAAGGAGGCACCTTAACCCTAAGGGTGTGGGACCGTGGGTAACAGAGAGCGCCCATTTCAGTGTCGCTGCCCCCAGCCACGTCACCCCACCGCTGGAGTACCAGGAAGGAGATCTGACACTCAAAATTCTGTCCTAATGTTACTTGTTAACATCAGCTTCCTTACTTCATAAATGGGGATTCTGCCCTTGCTGGTGTGGCTCAGTGGATTGGGCACTGACCAGCCGGCAAATCAAAGGGTCGCTGGTTTGATTCGCAGTAGGGGCACACGACTGGGTTGCAGGCCAGGTCCCCAGTGGGGGGCGTGTGAGAGGCAACATGAATCAACCAATGAGGGCATGAATGGGTGGAACAACAAACCAATGTCCCTTTCTCTCTCCCTCTAAAATCAATAAACAAAAATTTTAAAAAATAAAGAAAAATGGGGACTCTTCTTTTATATACAAACATCTACACCGACCTCCCCATCTCTGTAAAGGACTGTTGCTCTCTTCTGGAGCATTCACGGACTGATTAATTCCTGCAGGCAAGACATGTGCCAAGTGCTCTCCACGTAGGGACCCTCATGACTCCGAGGTGGAGACCACTGATCATTCCTACTTCAGAGGCTGAGAAATTCTATACTTGCCCAAGGTCACGCAGCTAGTAAGCAGTCAACCTGAAATATAAACCTGACTCTGACTCTAAAATCCATGCTATAGCAATAATTGTTTAAAATTTTTTAAAAAAATATTTTTTATTGGTTATGCTATTACAGTTGTCCCATTTTCCCCCTTCACTCCCTTCCACCCTGCACACCTCCTCCCACCCACATTCCCCTCCTTTAGTTCATGTCCATGTGTCGTACATATAAGTTCTTTGGCTTCTACATTTCCTGTACTATTCTTCTATAGCAGTATTTTTCAGAGTTTTCATCCGTTAGTGAAGCAATTTTCAGCCATTTTCATCTCATGGCACAAATAAACTCATTACTAAAATTCTACAACACACCAAAAAATATATTTTCCGCCGATTTGACATAAAGATAGGTATAACTTTGACTCATTCACACTGGACAACTATTGCTGTGTTGGCCACTGTCATTTTTTAAAAATTTGACAATCTAAGGCAAAAGAGGTCAGTGCCCCTGAGAAAATAGTCAGGTATTGCATGCTTTAAACATTTTTGTGGCATACTAGTTGAAAAATCGCTGCCATTAGTGGATTTTAAGATAAGCTCCTTAGAAAATGCCAAAGTGAAGCTTGTGTACTAAGAGTAGTGTCACATTGTGAAGCTTTGCTTTAGGAACGTACATACACACACGGATATACTGGAATGTGATATAAAATGCATGTGTTGCCTTGGGCTACAGTCAAAACAGCGGGACAGTCAGTGTATTGCAGACTGCCTCTGAGTACTAAACACATTAACAGAGAGAAAGCACCTACTACAGAGTCCGGCACACAGTAAATACGCAAGTCATACCAACTACAAGGGGGGGACCTAAAAACCCCTGGAATTTACTTATGAAAAATTGTGTATTTATTCTTACATATTTAAACTTCAGTCACCTTCCAAGTACTGTATTTTGCCGTGTATAATGAGCATTTTTTTGCCCAAATTATTGAGGGAAAAATAATGATGCACATTATACATGGGCAGTAATAATTCCATATCTATATCAATGTTTTTAATTCTTTGATTTATGCTTATGCACTAAAAGTGTAACTCTAGCCCTGGCTGGTGTGTCTCAGTGGTTGAGTGCCAGCCTGCAAACCAAAGGGTCACTGGTTTGATTCCCAGTCAAGGCATATGCCTGGGTTGTGGGCCAGGTCCCCAGTAGGGGATGCACGAGAGGCAACCACACACTGATGCTTCTCTCCCTCTTTCTCCCTCCTTTCCCCTCTCTAAAAATAAATAATATTTTTAAAAAGTGTAACTGTAGTCCTGGCTGGTGTGGCTCAGTGGATTGAGCATGGGCCTGTGAAACAAAGGGTCGCAGTTCGATTCCCAGTCAGGGTACATGCCTGGGTTGCAGCACAGTTCCCAGCAGGGGGCATGCAAGAGGTAACCACACACTGATGTTTCTCTCCCTCTTTCCTTCCCTTTCCCTCTAAAAATAAATAAAATCTTTTAAAAAGTATAACTGTAGAAAACGTGGGTGGGCATTATACACAGCAAAATATGGTATTCTCCATCTGATGTATTACACCCATGCAGCTGTTTTTTCCACTGCTCAAAACAGTTTTTGAACTTATCAATTTTGATGCCTTTTAGTGCTTCTGCCATTTTTTGCTTCACCTCTTCCATACCAACAAAACATTTCCCTTTGAGGACTTTTTTCATCCAAGGAAACAAAAAAAGTCAATTAGGGCACGATTGGGTGAACAGGGAGGGTGGGCATGGGGGTCATGCCATTTTTGGTCAAAAACTGCTGGACAGTCAGTGCGGTGTGGGCAGGTACGCTCACCTATCACCCATCATGAAATGGGCAAATGCGCTGAAAGGCTTCAAAAAAATGCACTGAAGCTGAACACAGCCTAGCCTCTCACGAGAACGCCAGCTGATACACTGATACGGGTGGGTTCCTATGAAAGTCACCTAGCAGGGGAAGCCTGCACTACAAGGAGTCCACCCTCTAGAAGATAATTCTGGTATTTTGGAGGTCCCCCTTGTTCTATCACCATAATTTCAGGACAACATTCTGCCTGCAGACAATATGACAACAGTAGCAGGGGGTAGGCAATCTATTCCACGTTTCCCTCTGAGCAGAATTTACCTTGACAAGAGTGGTGATCAACCGTAGAAAGGCAATAGTGACCCCGTACTCGCCCTGGGGCTGCTCACAATTCATCAAGAGGGTTCCATACCCTCCAGCATTCATTCCCTCCGCACTAGGGAAAGACAGAGGCAGAGGCAAAAAAGTGATGGGGTGATTTCATGGCTGCAAGAAACTAATCCCAGAACATTCTTATTGTTAGATGGCTTAAGCATAAAATGGGAAAGGTTTGCAAAGGAATTAATTAAATTTAGACAATTTCATACCCGGGGTAAACATTAAGAACATGTTTTATTGGTACTGGGTTGGCCAAAAAGTTCACTTGGTTTTTTCCGTAAGATGGCTCTAGCAGCACTTAGTGGTCTTTAACTTCATTTGAAACAATTTTGTTAGATTGTATTGTGACAGCTGTCATATCAACGTGCATTTAAAAAAAGTCAAAATTGGTGAATTTTTGTGTAGCCATTTTAACATTGAAGATGGAAGAAAATACGGAACATCTGCAACTCACTATGCTTTATTATTTCAAGAAAAGCAAAAACGCAACTGAAACACATAAAAAAGATTTGTGCAGTGTATGGAGAAGGTGTTGTGATTGATTGAATGTGTCAAAGTGGTTTGCAAAGTTTTGTGCTAGAGATTTCTCGATGGATAATGCTCTAGTCAGGCAGACCAGTTGAACTTTAGATAGTGACTGAGTAGAGACATTAATTGAGAATAATCAACATTATACCACACAGGAGATAGCTGACATTTTCAAAATATCCAAATCAATAAAGTTATTAGTGAAAATGAAAAATGTGTCTTTTGCAGAAAAAATCATATGGACTTTTTGGCCAACCCAATATATAACCTCAAGAGGTTTGAAGTGAAAAATCAAATAAACATCAAGGAAACATCATTGTCTTATGAGCAAGAGAGAGAGCAAGGAGAGAGTGCGCAGGCAGTAAGACGGACCGGTGCACAGTCACCAGTCTATCAGGAGAGCTGGGGTGGGCACGCAACAAGGAAAGAACAGAATGATTCTGGCTTAAGACAAGGAAGCCAAGTCGCTGGATCCAGACACCTCTGGCTTCTCCAGGGTGAAAAGTTGATTTAATCAGGCACGGAGGCGCTTCTTTACAACAAAGCTGAAATGTCCACGGTGCTCCCAGGGAACAGAAATACTCTGCCCTCTCTCAGACCCGGCTCACCTGATCATCTGACTCATGTTGGAGACCTGGTGGGCCACGAATGGCAAAAAGCCTGTGTGACGAAGATCAGTCCAGACCTGAGAAGGGAAAAGAAGAGTCCAATGTCCCTGTGTCCTCAGGTCTACACCAAGTGCAACATTTTGGGGCTGTTCTGAAGACTTGGTGTCTCACCTTTGCTGGGTTCCGGGCAGCCAAAACAGTCAAGCAATTGACACAAGAAGCAATGACATCCACAGGGGGGGAGATGACTGTCGTTAACCTGGACGGAGAACAGTGCACTAAAATGAATAATGCGACTTGTTCCATCACAAATATTTTCCAGTTCTCTCTTCCCAAGTCCCTCCTCCCAGCAGGGATGTTGAAAAAGAACAGCCCTCAGCTGCGGACAGTCATGACACCAGGGCTTCCCACAGATGAACGAGAGTGGACCTGAGCGCCATGGGCGTGTGACCAGACACTCACCGCTGCAGCAGCATGTAGATGCGAGACGTGATGGGCAGGAGGCAGTCTGCTATGGACAGATCCGTACTGATGACCTTATGCACCAGATCAATGATGGGTTTGACCCGCTGGCAGTGCTGAATCACATCTAGGGGGAAAGGGAGCCTGTGACCTCACGGAAGACAATCCCTGTAAGATCACTGAGTAGTCTCTGAGACCCAGATACACAAGTTACACTAATCATAACCTGGATGCTTCTGAGTTTTATTTTGACATTCTTTGTCTATCCTCCAAATCCTCTAAGAATGTCCAGTTTTCTTCCCCACAATGATGTCTCCCAAAGCTGCCCTCACCCGCAGTGGAAACGACATGAAGCAGCATCTCGATCTCACAGGTGAAGAGGGTCCAGCTGCTATATGAGTATTCCCAGCGTACCAGGTAAGCCCTATCGTCCAGCATCACTTGGCCCACGGTGCCCTGAGGTATGCGAAGATTGGTCTGACCCCCTAAGGAAGGGAGGAAGAGAAATCGGTCTCATATCTGAGGACACAACAGGGAGGGGGACTCCTGTACCAGACACCAATACTTAATCACACAGAGATACACAGACTCTCTTCCCAGTATCTAACATTGCTACAACCTTTTCCATTAAAAAGCAAAAAACAAAAACACTCCAAGCCCTGACCAGTACGGCTCAGTTTGTTGGGCGTCATTCTGCAAAGTGAAAGGTCGCTGGTCCGATTCCTGGTCAGGGCTTGGAGCTGCAGGTTCAGCCCCGCAGCTGGGGGGGGCGGGGTGAGAAGGCAACCCATCGATGCTTCTCTCCTTCTTTCTCCCTCCTTTTCCCTCTCTCTAAAAATAAAATCTTTTTTTAAAAGTCCAGTAACAAAAACAACCCTCTCTTTCCATTTGGGGAAGCGAGCCCTTCCATGTGCCTGGAAACAGCCGAGTGCAGAGAGTGATGTTCCGTTCACACGGTGACTGTGGGAAGACCACCTTCTGGGACTACCGGTAGCTGGGAAGTCGCTGGTGGTACTGGGCTTAGAGAACAAGGCTGCTCCTTCCATATTTTGCTCCGTGAGCACCTGGACTACACGTATGCTTACAGATTTTATCTGGTCACTGTTACATACTGCCAGTACGAAAATAAATTGCTACAACTTTCTTCTACCAGTTGACACTATTCTAACTTTTAAATTATTTTTTAAATTGTAGTAAAACATACATTACATAAAATTTACCATTGTAACCATTTTAAGTGCACAGTCTGGTGGCATTAAGTACATTCCCATTATGCGAAACCGTCGCCACCATCCATCTCCAGAACTTTCTTCATCTGGCAAAGCTGAAATTGTCCCCATTACCTAGTAATTCCCTCTTCCTCCACCCCTCAGCTCCCGTCACCCACCACTCTACTCTGTCTCAATGAATTTGACTAAGTACCTCATATGAGTGGAATCATACCTTATCTGTCCTTTTGTGACTTATTCACTTAGCATGTTTTCTAGATTCACCCACGTTATAACATGTGTCAGAACTCCCTTTTAAGGCTGAATAATATTCCACTACACACACACACACTTTTTGTTTATCCATTTCATATGTCAGTGGACATGTATGTGCTTAAGACGTTTATCATGTATACCCTTTTACCCAACAATCCCACTCTGGGGATTCTATGTACTACAAATAAAAGCACCAGTACATAAAGGTCTATGTACCAAATGCAGCATTGTTTGCAGTGGCAAAAAACTGACACAGCCTCTATGTCCCTTAGAAGGAAAAAGATAAAAAATAATAGAACACTAAGAATAATTACATAGTTACTAAAAAGAATGAGTCAGACCCATCTGCAATAAGAGCAGCTTCTAGATGTGTTTGTGAAAGTAGAGAGAAACATGTAAAAGGACATATAACGAACTTTCAACACTGATTCTCTAATGGAGACAGGTGTGGAGAAAGAGAAACTTTTTTTTTTTTTTAGGGTTTCAAAGACGTTACTTTATTGGCCAAGTTTTACCTGCGCAGGGGCGAACTCTCAAAGCGTCCAGAGACACAGTACCCGCAAGGGCTGCTGACGAGAGTCGCGCCCGAGAAAGAGAAACTTTTTATAACGTACCTCTTCATTGTTTCCCTTGTTACACTAAAATGAATTATCTTTTTTAAATAAAGCAATCTAATGAGCATAACAGTGAGAATTTGATTAATAATTTATCAACAAATCAACAAGAACAGAAGAGAGAAGGGAACTGCTTTAAAGGCAGCTTGCATTAAATAATTAAAACAGAAATGGCGTGCAAAGAGGTGAGGTGCAAACAGAAATCAGTGGAAGCGAGGTTACTGGACCAAGGTCTCCTTATGTATCTCACCAAGCGGGTAAAGGAGTTTGGGCGTCTGCCTCCGCCACAGAGTCCCATCTTCGTGGGAGAGCACGTCGTGGGGCTTGTGCTTATAAAGCTCATTGTAGAAAGACATCTTATCCAGGAAACTATACACCTGCCAACATGCAGAAAAACCCAGCCACACAATTACCTAGGGGAACTGCCGAAGGGTCCCACACCTGCCCTTCTGCTCTCTCAGCCAGACTGCGGGTGTGCAGGCTCTCAGACCCCTCACACACCCATCACCGCGACTCTTCTCGGCGCTGCCTCTGCACTCCTTGCCAAATCTTCCCCATTCTCCAATACCCAACTGCAGCCCGCCCCCACCCTCCACAGATAATTGCCTTTCCTGAGCTGTATGGTCTTTACTATTCAAATGGCATTTCCTTTACACCACCTGGCTTCACTAGTTATTTATTTCTTATTCCTATTCTCTTCCAATTAGATATTAATGAATTTTATATTTTGTCTTATTCTGACATTATCTATAGTAGGTACTTAATGAAAACATTTGTATTTAATTTTATAGAACCAAGGTACTATCTTTAGCATTTTCGTTAAACTTCAGACTAATTCTTACCATGGCAGTGGGACTTCAATACGGAAAGCAAAAATGAACCTTGAATCTATCTCCCACTCTCTGTAGACATCTAACCGAGCCACCTACCTTTTTGGCAGTAGACTTCCCTGATACGAGGGCTCGCAGCAACTGCAGGAGTGGGGAGAGGAGATGGGGAAACATCCCACATACACTGTCCAGAATGATCCCAAGACCAGAGGTTGGCTCCTATCGTGGAAGGGGAGAAATCACTGACATTCACTTTGTCTACAAACTAACGTATCTCCAAACTGTCCGGCCATCATGAGAAAATCTAAAATTAACCCTTTCCTTTAGGCAGACTCCCTAATAATTTAAGACTTCCCTATTTCCACTGAAAAAGGCTACTGACAAATGATTTGATTAGGACCCATAAGAAGACTGCTTACTGCTCCCAGTGACCTCTCCCAGCCATCCTCTCTACGGGAGGACAACCTTGTTCACCTTTGCGTGACATGTTTTCACTGAAGTAAAAAGCACCCAACCGGTTAAAATATACTCTGACATCTCATTGGGATTACAACCTCCAACAGTTATAACCTTCAAGAGTTATAGCAATGGGAACATTTGATATCATATTTCTCGGCACATGTCTTAATTTGTCTCGAATAAACTCATAAAAACTGTCCAAAAAAAAAAGAGTTACAGCAATATTGCTGCCTGAAATGCCCAATGTGAAAAAAGACTTAACAGGCAGAACAGATGACACACTGGTTATCACTGTGGGCTACGGAATCAGGGCAGACAGAACCAGATCCCAGTCCTGGCTATCTGACTATGCAGGTGACCTTGGACAAGTCACTTCACATTGCTCGGCATCACCTTTCCTTATATGTAAAATGGTGATGATAATACCATCTATCTGACAGATTGTTTGTAAAGATTAAATAAGAAAATGGACATAAAATGCTTAGTGTAAGACCTTTCACAAAGTAAGCGCTTGATAAATACTTTTGCTACAGAGAACACCACAGCATGACTCCCTCTGGCACACTTACTGTTCCCCAGAATAGCTCCGGAAGAGAAGGGTCTGCCAAGACTTCACATGCTGTGTCGATGACGTCCTGTTGAGGGAGGGGGAAAAAGGCCTTACTTCCCTTAGTTGAACCAGCCTTTTTTTATTTTTTTTAACCTTATTCTGTTGAAATAAAAACTCCAATAATACCTCATATAGTATGTCAGAAAGAACTCTGGGCTTAAAGAATAACCATACGGTCCATTTGGGTGTGTGTTCTATCGGTTGCATGATGTCAGGCAAATTAAACTCTCTGAATTTCAAATTCTTTACCTATAAAATTGTGACAATATTATTCGCTTCACAGTATTATTGTAAGTATTAAATGCAATAATGTACGGGGAAGTGAACCGTAAATTTTCAAATGCCATGTAAATGGACCTATTACTAGGATCAGCTAAACTGTTCTAGATGACAAAAATAATGCCTCTTAAACTTTTTTATCTTCAGCATCTAGCCCAGAACTAGGCACACACTGGGAATCTAATAAAGTCCTACAAAGTAATTTTTTTTAAAAATTCAAATACTAGGACTTCTCAACCCCAGTCTGTTAATGCCAGTCCTCCAGGGGTATATATAGCAGGGTCCAAATGTGGCAAAGGATGCAAAACTTGTTCTAAGCCTCTAGAGCTTTGGAAATTGAGTCTTTCAATTAACACCAATTTTTTCTCCACAATGACAAAAAATTATCAGTTTCATCAATTTCTTCAATTTCCAAAACAAGTTCCTAATTATTAAAAATGAATACAATGATTTAGTATTAATGATTTACAATGAGTACAATGATTTAGAAAATAAACTCCTTAAACACCATTTCCCACTAGCAAATTTCTTTTTTAAAAAAATTGAGGTATAATTGACATACATTATATTAGTTTCAGATGTACATAATGATTCACTATTTGGATACATTATGAAACAAATTTCTTTTTTACAGCAGTGTTCTGACCACCAAACGTAAGAGGAAAGACAGAACACTGTGACTCCGTAACCTCCAACAAATTCATGTACCTAGACAACAATGTGGCTTGTGGCTGCCATGGCGGACAGGGTGGTTAAAGACTAAAAGAAACTTGACAGGCTTATTAACCAGTAACATGTAGACCTCATTTATTTAGTCCCTGATCCAAAGAAACAAATTTATGACATTTATAACTAGAAATCTGAATCTTGATTTGATGTATAAAGATATTGTTTTTAAGATATAATAGTGATTATGAAGTTTTACTAAAATATTCACAGATGAGAAGTAATAGGTGGAATTTGCTTCAAAATAATCAAGGAGGGGATGGGGCAAAAATGTGTAAGATCAACTCTGACAGTGGTGATGAGATCATGAAGATTCATTATATAATTTCTTTAAAAGATTTTATTTATTTATTTTTAGAGAGAAGGGAAGGGAGGGAGAAAGAGAGGGTGAGAAACATCAATGAGTAGTTGCCTCTCATGTGGCCCCCGCTGTGGACCTGGCCTGCAACCCAGGCATGTGCCCTGACTGGGAATCGAACTAGTGACCCTGTGGTTTGCAGTCTGCGCTCAATTCACTGAGCTATGCCAGCCAGGGCCCCATTATACAATTTTGTCTACTTTGGTATAAGTTTGAAATATTTCATTTTAAAAAATACTGCAAAAAATATTTATTAGCACCCACAGATTTTAGGACAGATGCACTACAGAGTCAAAAAAAAATGAGGTTACAAAATAGTATCTACATTGTGATTACATTTCTAGGAAGAACTTAAATTATGATTTTGTGTATATATGCAGAAAATATTTGGAAGGGAACCCATGAAAATGTTAACAGGTTATCTCATGTGGTGGGATTACACTTTTTCTTTTTATCAGCCCTTTCTGATTTTTGTGTCTTTAGTCTGCATCATTTGTATAATACAAAGAATAAAAACAAACAGCAATAAACAAATTACACCTGACGGACACTGTGTGTGGTTATCAGCTCCGCAGCAGTACCTTGGGGATCTGACTGCAAAGCCGGGCCGTGCAGCTAGCCTCACGAGAGCCAGGCACTGACCTGCTGATTGCCCAGGGTGTGCAGCTCCAGCGAGGTCAGAGTGAAAGACAGGAGCCCGTAGACACACATGCACGCGGTGCTGGTGGTGCACTGTAATGGCAAAGGGGCCGGTGACCAATGCTGAACGGCTCTCCCCCAGGCTCTCCTACCACGTTAACACAGTCACTGTGCGTAAACGGGAAGGGAATCGAAGGCTTCGTAATGTTCCTAATTTAGTCTCAAGATCAGGAAGACAAAGGGAGAAGAAAAAGCAGGAACCAAAAATAGTGCAAAGTAAGAATAAAATCAAAAGGGAATCCTTTTCCAAGTGGCCCACGTTTTAATAAGAAAACCACATCCAGCCTACAGAAAGAACAGAATCTCTACGTGCTGATATGAACTATGCAGCTGCCTGAACTGTCACTGAGATAAATCAACCAGGGCCAACAAGTGGGGCCTGCGGGCTGAGGTTTCATGTCAGCCTGTCTAAACAAGCTGACTAAACTGTGCCCTTCAAATTAAGTGCTGAACACAAAACTCCAGAGAATTTCTACTTCGTCCTGTTACAGCTGAATGCGCAGGCACCCCAAAAAGATTCCTCTAGTCAGTATCGCCAGAGCTATCTTCTAGGAGATATATACTGGTAAAGAGTAAGACACAGACAGTGGGTGCAAACTTTATCCACCACCAAGTGGCATTACTGTTCCTGTGAACAAATTTCATCTCCCTGAATTTCAATTTCCTAATGCAAAAAACAGGATGATAATCCATAGTGCAAAGCAGTGGTACAAGACTGAAGTAAGATAATATATAGGAGGTGCTGAGCACAGTGTCTATAAAGCTCAATGATAACATTACTATCATTACCCACGTCATGATGACAGTTATTACTATTATCATCATTCACTAATGAGTTTCTTTCCTGCTCTTTGCCCATTCTCACGCTCAAACACCAACAGCCTGAGTCTCACATCATTTCCTCCAACGGCCAGTGAGCGGAGCAGTCGGGTCAAGTACTGAAATACATTCAGCTGGATGGCTGTGCCACCAATTTTCCGGACAACACTGCTGGTCTCTTCTGGACTCAGGGTGTGGCGGAGGAGAGCCCAGGCCAAAAGCACTGGGGCATGATGTGGAATGTCCCCAAAGGTCAACATCAAACGGTCCATATCCTAACGAGAAAAAGAAAACGTCTGTGTCACTAAACAGAGAGGATCGGGACCCCTCTACAAGATCCTGCATCATGCTGCAAGCCTCCCACTCATCCACAGCACCCCTCTCTCCCACTGTGTATTTACTCTTCCCAAACCCCCACTTCACCAATAAACCCCTCAAGTTCTCTTCCCTTATCCACACTTTTTTCCTTCTGATTTTAAGTAGTCTTAAACTGAGATTATAAAATACACATTCCACTGTAGACTCCTTGGAAAATTCCCCGATCCTTGCACTTTCTCTGCTTTCTCCTCATTTTCTACCTTTCTAACCATCCCATCTCAAAGTTCCTCCCCTTTCCTCTGCCTTCGCAGGCTCTGTAAATACAATCATCCCCCAAAGTTCTGTCCCTGGGCCTCTTTTGTCATTACATCCTCTCCCTGAGTGACTCGACTCACTCTCACAGATTCCACTATCACCTCTGTGCAGATAACTGACAAATCTGAGATTTCTCCCGGGTCCAAGTAACTTCGTACAATGTAGAAACTCAAATTCCACAACAAGGGAAATTTTATGCAGCAGTGTAGTCCAGTGGTTAAAAACAGATTACTAACTATAAAAGGTCTGAAAAAAGAAGAGGCTGCTTCATGTTCACCTGACAAATAAGCCCATCCTGGGCAAACTGGTGCAGTTCTCTTCTGTCATCCAATGCACACTTGTGCAAGGACTCGATGTCCATGCCTTCCACCAGGATAAGGGCGCTGAAGTAGCTGGAAAGGAAACCAGTATCATGGAGTCATGGGTGCTACGCTAGCCTCACTGGAAGTAGGTGAAATGTAAGACACAACATATGAAAAATTATCATTGAGTTGTTTTACATTCTTTTTCACACTAAGTATTCTAACTCCAGTATGTATTTTGAACTTCCAGCACATCCCAGTTTGACCAGCTGTTATGTATTTTTTTTATCCTCACTTGAGGATATGTTTATTGATTCTAGGGAGCAAGAAAGGGGGGAGGTAGAGGGGAGGGAGGAGCGCAAAGAGAGGGGAGAGAGAGACACAGAGAGAGAGACAGACAGACAGACACTCTCATACACACCCAGACCAGGGATCAAATTCACAACCTAAGTATGTGGCCTGACCACTAATCTAAAGCACAACCTTTTGGTATACAGGAGGATGCTCCAACTAAGCCGCTTGGCGAGGGCTTGACCAGTGACAGTCACATGTGGCTTGTGCCTACCAAAGCATAGATCAAGTCCTGAAGGTTTCTACAGCCACCAATTACTTCTGACTCTGATTAACTGTCTCACTGCTTAAGTGTGCATATTTGTCCACAGAGAGAACAAGACTCAAATGCAAATATATCCATTGCCATAAAATTCAAAGCCCATAAAATGATTTCAAAGACAGCAGGGAACGAACCTGCCTTATTTATCATAGTCTTAGTGATTGCACAGTGCCTGGCATGCAACGGGCACTCAACAAATATTTTGTTGAATGAATGGACAAACCTCTTAGATAAGACAGTAAAGAATAGAATAGAATGTAATATTTATTTTGAAAGATGTCTTCTCAATCCCAGCCTTTACTCCCTATGTGACCCGGAACGTGGTAGCACACCCATCTATTTCCTCCCTCACTGGGTGAAAAGTATGCCTCCCCTCACCCATTCACAGGACTGTAATATCAATATAATGTAACACAACACTGTATACGTTCTATGACATCAGTTCATTCAGACTTACCCAATCCGATCCACAAAAGGATCCATGGTCTCATCCACCAGGTGCCTGTTGGTCTGCCTACTACCGAATCCTTGCTCTTTAAACATCTTAGTTAATACCAACAGGTCGCTTGGTGCCATTTCAAAATATGCATAATAAAGGAAAATAATTTCCAGCAGCATGGACTGTTCCCGAAGGCACTGGACAAACCAGCGAGATACCTGGCGCTCAGTCTTCACAACCAATGAAGAAAAAATGGGAGAGAAACAAAATCAGATTTAAAGACGTATTTAAATCTTTAAAGTTATTTTTACTAGGTAATACGTGTGCAGCAGCCCACCTTACCCGCAGAGAATACATTCCAAGACCCTCAGTGGATGCCTAAAACCGTGGATGGGACTGAACCCGATATAGACCACGTTTTTTCCTTCCATAATGAACCTCTGATAAAGTTTAATTTACGAATCAGGCACAGTAACAGATTAACAATAACTGACACTAAAATAGAACAATTGTAACAATACACGTAACAAAAGCAATGGAACGTGGTATAATTCTAAAGTAAGGGCTCCTTCCACACAAGCACTGCGACGCCGTGTTGGCTGCCTGACAGCTGAGGCTGCTCAGCGGCTAACCGGACGAGGACGGTTCCCTTTCGGGTGGGACAGAGTGCAGCCGCTGGACGCTTCGCATCACACCACTCAGAACAGGGTGCGATTTAAAACTCATGAACTGTTTATTTCTGGAATTTCCCATTTAATATTTTTGGACTGTGGTTGACCATGGGTAACTGATAGATTACTATGCAGCTCTAAAATGGAATGAAAAATCAGGGAACTGTTAATACACTAAAGGGCAGAAAGCAAAACCACAGATAAGGGGAGGCTACTGTATAAGGATAGGGTAAAAAAAAGTTTCCCTCCCTACGATTCCGATTGGCCATCCAAATCTCTCCCCAGAGGCAACCACGACCAGAGGCTTCTGTCTCTCCTTCCAGTAATGCACCATACACTTAAATTTATTCATTCTAGTGTGTCTATCTATCTATCTATCAATATATGCATCCATCCATTCCTCATCTCTGAGCCAAATAATATATTACACAAACTACTCTGCACCCTATTCACTGAACAATGTATCTTACAGATTATTTGCTCTAATAGTGTATTAACAATTCCCTTATTTTTCATTCCATTTTAGAGCTGCATAGCAATCTACCAACCTGTCCCTCCACTATTTTTTATAAATGTCGCATATTACTCCACTACATGGAAATGCCACAATTTTTATTTAACCAGCCCACTTGGAAGGGCACTTAGGTTATTAGCACTCTTCTGCTATTAAAATCAATGCCGTGTGACTGACAGAACTACACATAAACCAGCAAGCACACAGGAGAGCCACACAATCTTGACCTGATATTTACAGACCACCACACCTACTACTGTCAAATACACATTCTTTTCATGTGTACAAGGGAAATTCACGAAGACAGATCATGTGATGGGTCATACACCATGGGGTAGTAAATTTAAAACATGGCAATAATATAGATTATGTTCTTTGTTCATAAAGAAATCAAAGTTTGATAATTAAACAACACAATTGTAAATGATACAAGGGTCAAAGAAAACCAAAAGGGATATTAGAAACTATTTTGAACTGAATGTTAATGAAAACATCAAACTTTGTGGACTGAAGATGGAGGCACATAAACACAGCTCGCCTCCTCACACAACCACATCAAAATTACAGCTAAAATACAGAACCACCATCACTCAGAACTTTCAGAAATCGAGTTGAATGGAAGTCTGACAACTATAGAATTAAAGAATCCACATCCGTCCAGACTCGTAGGAGGGGGGCTGATGCGGAACAGGATGGTCCCACATCCACGTGTGGTGGATAAAAATTCGGGGGGGTATCTTGGAAGCAAGGAGTCCCAGCCCCACACCAGGCCCCGCAGCCCAGGGTTCCAGTGCCAGGAAAATAAGTCCCCACAACTTCTGGCTGCAAAAACCAGCAGGGATTGAGCCGGTGGAAGAAACTACTGAGTCCCAAGCAGTGCCTTTAAAAACCCACACACAGACTCACTCATTCCTCAGACTCGCTCCCTCTGAGCTCCAGCCCTGGGACAGCCGCTTGGAAGGCACCAGTGGCAAACAGGGAGCAACTGAAGTGCATGGCGTCAAGGTGAGAGCTGGGGGACAGCTTCTCCCAGAGAGAAGGGTGGGCAGAGGTCATTGTCCCTTTTCTGAATCCTCCCCCATAAGAGTCACAGAGCTGGTAGGCTGGTGCCATACCTGAGGCTCCATCAACCTGGCTAACACTGTTTGCCCCGCCCTGGAGATCCCCACAGACTCCACCCCACCCAACTCAGGGGCCCACGCAAGCCGCTTTTCCATATGAATGGCTGGTCTTGGGTTATGCTTTACAACTTCCTGAGTCCTCTCAAACAAGCGACAACCGGCTTCAGTGAGCCCTTAGTCCACCCCACCTCTTGCTAAATGGCCCCAGCCTGGCACTACCAGCAGCCAGCCTAGATTCACAGGTTGGCTTTGCCTGGGAATCTCCAAGCCCAGCACAAGTAGCAGCCAACTCAGATTGCTTTGTAGCTCAGGCAGGGTGGACCCGGGCAAAACAAAGGTGGGGGCTGACCTTGGCCTGCACCACCTAAGAAACCCCAGAGCCTATGCACCCAGTGGGCAGCTACAGACCACACTGGAGCAACATAACCCTGCCCCTGCACGGCTGATCCTCCATGGAGGGTAGAAGTTGGTGGTAAGTGGTAACAGCAGGTACCTGAAGCTGACTTGCCCAGATAAATCCCTCCCGTTGATTTGCCAACAGCGATCAAGGCTCAACTACAAGAGGAGGGTGTACTCAGCCCACACAAAGGGCGCACCTTGAGTACCAGCTTGGGTGACAGGGAGGCTGTGCCACTGGACCTTACAGGACGCTTACTACATTAGGCTACGTTACCAAGTCAAGGAGTCATAGCAGCTCTACCTAATACATAAAAATAAACAAAGGGAGGCTGCCAAAATGTGGAGACAAAGAAACATGGCCCACATGAAAGGACAGATCAAAACTCCAGAAGAAGAGCTAAACAAAATGGAGATAAGCAATCTATCAGATGCGGAGTTGGAAATGCTGGTTATCAGCATGCTCAGAAAACTTAGTGAGGACCTCAACAGCATAAAAATGATCCAGTCAGAAATGAAGGATACACTATTCGAAATAAAGAACAATTTACAGGGGGAAAAAAACAGTAAAGTAGATGAAACAGAATCAGATCAATGATTTGGAACATAAGGAAGCAAAAAACAAGTATTAAGAACACGAAGAAAAAAGAATCCAAAAAGTAAGGATGGTGTAAGCAGCCTCTGGGGCAATTTTAAGGGTTCCAACATTCATATCACAGGGTGCCAGAAAAAAAAGAGAAAAAAGTAAGAAATTGGAAATCTATTTGAAAAAATAATGGAAGAAAACTTCCTGGATTTGGTGAAGGAAATAGACATGCAAGTCCAGGAAGCACAAACAGTCCCAAACAAGATGGATGCAAAGAGGCCCACTCCAAGACACATCACAATTAAAATGCTGAAGGTTAAAGATAAAGAAAGAATCTTAAAAGAAAATAACTTAGTTACCTACAGGGGAATTCCCATGAGACTGTCAGCTGATTTCTCAAAAGAATGGAGGCTAGAAGGGATTGGCAAAAAATATTCAGTCATGAAAAGCAAGGAGCTACAGCCAAGACTGCTCTACCCAGCAAAGCTATCATTTAGAATCGAAGGGCAGATAAAGAGTTTCCCAGACAAGAAAAAACGAAAGGAGTTCATCATCACCAAACCTTTATTATATGAAATGTTAAAGGGACTTATTAAGAAAAAGATCAAAACTATGATCAATAAAATGGCAACAAATATATACCTATCAACAACTGAATCTAAAAAACGAAGCAAACAAGAACAGAGACAGAATCATGGATACAGAGAGCGTTTTGATGGTCGCCAGATGAGGGGGGATGTGGGAGGTGGGTGAAGAGGTGAGGGAATTAAGAAATACAAATAGGTAGTTACAGAACAGCCATGGGGATGTACAGTACAGTATAGGAAATGGAGTATTCAAAGAACCTACACACACACAGACATGAATAATGGTGTGGGGATTGCCTGAGGGAGGAGAGGGTACTGGGTAGAGGGGAGAAGGGGGAAAATTGGTACAACTATAACAGCATAATCAATAAAATATAACTTTAAAAAATTTGTGGACTGAAGCTAAAAGTCATGCTTAATGCAACAGTTACAGTAATTTATTTAAAAAGATCTATAATCTATTATCTAAGCTTTTACAATAAAAAATGAGAAAAAGAGCAAACTAAATCCAAAGTGAATAAAGAGAAATAATGAAGAGAGCAATGAAATATAAAATGGAAAACGAATAGAGAAAACTACCATTATCAGAAATAAGTCAGCAGACATCACTACAGATCCTACAGAGTAAAAGAATTAACAAAGCATTAACAGCTTTATTCAAGTAAATTTTTCTACTTAGATGAAATGGACAATTTCCTTTAAAGACGCAAATTACCAAAACTGACCCAAGAACAAACAGGAAACTTGAATAGCTATAATCAACTACAGAAAACTGAGCCCAGAATTTAAAGCTTTCCCATACAGGAAACTGTAGGCTAAGATGACTTCACTGGCAACTTCTATCACACACACAAGAACAAAAGGATGCCAATACTATACAAATTCTTTCAGAAAACAGAGAAGAATAAATACTGCCCAACTTATTTTTTTAAGATCAATATTACTTTAATACCAAAACCAGAGACTTCCGGCCAAGATGGAGGCATAGGTAGACGCACTGTGCCTCCTCGCACAACCAAGATAGGGACAACAAAGATATAGAAACAAAATAACAACCAGAACTGATAGAAAATTGAAGTTTATGGAAGCCAGACAACCAAAGATTTAAAAATAGACACTTTCATCCAGACCGGTAGGAGGGGCGGAGTCCGGCCGGGTGAGGGACGCGGAGCGGAGAGCTGAGCACCCGGGGCGGCACACAAGTCTGCAGCAGGCAGACCCTGGGCGCACAAGCAGC
>CM052540.1:4851993-4870347 GCA_028533065.1 Trachops cirrhosus
TACATGGAGGGCTAGCAACAGGGGAGTGGGGGGCAGAGAGGGGGAAAAGGTACAGAGAATAAGTAGTATAGATGGTAGGTAGGAAATAGACAGGGGGAGGGCAAGAATAGTATGGGAAATGTAGAAGCTAAAGAACTTATGACACATGGACATGAACTAAAGGGGGGAATGTGGATGGGAGAGGGCGTGCAGGGTGGAGGGGAGTGAAGGGGGGTAATGGAACAACTATAACAGCATAATCAATAAAATAATTTAAAAAATTATTTCTTTAGAAATCAAAATTTTCATTGGCAAAACTATGCCATAATACGGTCTTTTTATTGTAAGATGTCAAAAACAATGTTTATTGAAAATGAGTCCTTGATCATAACAACAGCCAACACTTACTGAGGAACTGCAGTGTGCCGGGTACTGTGCTAAGTACTCAGCATGTTGTCTTACTGATGACAAACAACGTATGGACGGATACTGCTATTATCCCCGCTATCGCATCAGGAAACTGAGGTTGCAAAGTGGTTAAGCAACTTGCCCAAGATCACAGAGCCAGTGTGCGACGGAGCCGGAGCTTGAACCCAGGTTTGCACGACTGCAGAGTTTAGTCGTTACACTGCACTGCCTTGAGGTGCACCCAAGAACTCACCCTACAAACAAGCAAAGGCTGAAGGAGGACGACATAGTCCCTTTTAGACCTGCAATCTAATTAAAAGAGAAAAATTAGAAAAAACGAGTATCTGCGGAAGTGCCAAGAAAAGACAGAATAAAAGAGAAAGTGGTAGTTTAACAGGAAGGGGACCCCTGTGGAAATGAGGGTCACTGGCCCCTCAATCCCTGCACACTCACTGATCTATGGACAACGGGAACACAAGTAGACCTAGACCTTCACGGTTCGCATTCACTTAATGCTGGGAAGGACAAAAGACGCTAGGCACACATTACACAACCAGCAAAAAAGCGAAAATAATAAAGAGCTTAATTCTAACAAACACTTCAAAGGCATGTAATCACCTAAGATTAAAAAAAAAAAGTCCGAGAAGAAAGAAATCACTGGAAACTGATCCAAGAATCAGTGAAAGACTTCACCTCGACCAGGAACTCGATGGTGTGAGCAGGGTGATTCTCAAGACACGACAAGGCTGGAACTGTGACATCCACGCCAACAGCCTCAGGGAAACATCCTCTGTATGTATTTTCATAAACAAAACATGTGTCCCTCATTTATTTGCACAGTAAATAAATAAACTTGAGCCAAGTATTTGGAGGAGAAACTAAGGTACGGAAACCGAATAACCTGCCTCCAAGGTAAAGCTTTAAAATGTCATCCAACAGGGAGCTCCATTCCTGAGAGAGCTGGCGGTCGTGGGAACGGGACACGGCCTTCCTTAGAGAGGTCCCTGTGGCTGCAGACATGGGGGTGGACGCCACGGGGAGGTCAGGTAAGTCTCTCCCACCGAGACCTGGTGGTGGGAAGATGAGACACAGCCCAGCCAGCCTGAGAAAGAGTTTATTCCACGCACAGGTAACACAGAGACGTGGTCACTGCCCCTGGTGGCTGACTCCACAGGTGAGCTACACCCCTCCTGCGTGAACTGCGATTTAAGCCGAGCAGCAAGCTCTGCAGACCACGTGTTTTAGCACAGGTACACCACTCAGACTTCTCAAACACGTCCGATACCCGAAATGCCAATATTCACACCGCGTTTCTGCCAAACCCTGCCTGACCTTCCGGGAACCCGCGGTGATTGAAGAGTATTAGTCCGGTTTTGGCTGGTGCCAACTCCCACTAACGCGGGCCGCGACTCTCCTACATGCCCCAGAGCCACCTCAACACTGCTCTGAAAAGGATTCACATCTGGAGTCACCAACTCAAGTGTTCAGGTGGCCTGGCCTGTCTGAAGTCATTGGCATGTCCGCGGGCACTGGGAACAGAAATTAAAAGTTTTCTTAGTCCAGGCCTCCAAGCATTTCAAACAGGAGGGCGCTGCTCAGCACGATCCCAGTCGTATCAAAGACCGTTCTCCTAATGTGGGCCACGAGCAAAGGCGTCTAGAAATCCTTGTGTCACTTCCTCCACCTTGAAGTTCGAGTTCGGGGGGTGTCCCAGGGTGATCAAAGCGTTTTCACGCCACCCACCGCTTTCCCTCCCTCGCTCTCTTTCATCGGAGGGCACCCCGTACCCTACAGAAGTCTGCTCTACCCAAGCTCTGCAGTGGTTGGGAAATAACCCCAAGAAAAGGAGGGCACGGCGACCACACCGCTGCCCGAGAGAAGAGCGGCCAAGGAACCGCAGAGGAGGGGAAACAGCCGCGCCCTCCCTTCAAGCTCCGTACTAGCCCGATGGAGACTGGACAGAGCATCTCCACGCAGCTGAGGGGCGAAGGGCGTGGCGCCGGAGAAGGCGGCCGCTGTGCCGGTGTGTCGCCTTCGCGGACAGCCTACCGCGGGCTCCTCCGGGGGTTAAGGATACGGCGGCGGGCAAGACCAGAAAGCGGGGAGACACTGCTGGCCGGGGGGCAGCCAGTGACAAGGACGGTGAACTTGAGGAGGGTGGGGCGAGGACGGAAGGCGCTTCCAGCGGCAACGCGGAGGACGGAGGTCCAGGCGCCGGGGTCGGGCAGAACCCCGCTCCCACCAGCTGGCTGGTCCCGGGCTGGGTTTGTGAGTCATCTGCAAAACAGCCGGTGCCTCCGGGGTCACGAAATTCAGACGCGAAGCACAGAAAGCGCTTCCCCGGCGGCCGGCGCCAGGAAGCGCTCTGCGAGTAAGACCGTCTCTTTCTTTTCCGCGTTTCGGCGCCTCGCCCCCGGAGCCCAGGGCAGTGCCGGGGACCGCCCGGAGGGTCCGGGCTCGTCGGCCGACGGACCGTCGGCTGAGAACGTGACTAGGTGGATGAATGAAAGGCTGCGAGGAGGCGCGTCGCCACGCGAAACACCTCCTAACGAGGACCTGGGCAGTCGCCGGGGTCGCGGGTGCGGGGGCTCGGCCGGGCCACCGCGAAGCGCCCCGTCGCGCCTCGAAGGAGCGTCACGCCGGACGAGGAAGCGCGGTTGGGGGGGGAGGCGGGGGGACGGGGAAGGAAGGGGAAGAGACTGGGTGAGGACACCGAAGGCCGGCGCTGACGGAAAGGCTGAGGCACCGGCCCCCTGGAGAAGTCGCCTCGGATCCCCGCGTGCGAGGACCGTTTGGACGTAACCGCCTCCCGTCTCGGCGCCCGTTCACCGAATCTGGCTTCGCCCCGCCACTGCCGCCACATCTCGCCACCAACTCCCGCCCCGTTTCCACTCCGCTTCCACCCAACGCCTCACAGCCACCCCGGCTGACTCGGCCCGCTCCGCACCTCACACACTGCTCGCCGGCGGCAGCCGCCATCTTCGCGCGCGCGCGCGCGCCCCGCCCCGCCCCCAAACGCGTTGCCCACGTGACAGCTCGCTCCTAAACGGGCGCGTGGACGGGGCTTTCCGTCACGTGACAGTGGGCGGGGCCAAGATGGCGAGCCCCAGAGAGGTTAGGATCCCGTGTCTAGGGCAATCGAGGGTGTGATGAAGGCGGAAGGGTGGCGATTTCTGGGCCATAGGTGGGAGATGGTGGAGGGTGACCGGGCACCAGCTATCTACAGTCAGAGAGTGCCTTGCAGTGGAGCTTGCGGCCTCGCAGCTGAAGAACGGAGAGAGAAGGTGCTGGCTGGGTGAAGCTGCGGCTCTCTGCCTGGCAGGGCTTGAGGGGCCCAGAGTCCAAGGCGTCCCTAGTCACCCCGGTGTGCCCGAGGTCCCAGGTCTGGAGACATGACCCGAGAGCGCGATTCCCCGGCCCCGGGGACCGGAGCTCCGCTGAGCGGGTCAGTGCTGGCAGAGGCGGCAGTGGTGTTTGCGGTGGTGCTGAGCATTCACGCATCCGTGTTGGACCGGTACTCGTGGTGCGCCGTGGCCCTCGCAGTGCAGGCGTTCTATGTTCAATACAAGTGGGACCGGCTGCTGCAGCAGGGAAGCGCCGTCTTCCAATTCCGGATGTCCGCGAACAGTGGCCTCCTGCCCGCTTCGATGGTCATGCCTTTGCTCGGACTGGTCATGAAGGAGCGCTGCCAGGCTGCTGGAAACCCGTACTTCGAGCGCTTTGGAATTGTGGTGGCAGCCACTGGCATGGCAGTGGCCCTCTTTTCATCAGTGTTGGCGCTGGGCATCACGCGCCCAGTGCCCACCAACACTTGTGTCATCTCAGGCTTAGCTGGATGTGTCATCACTTATATCATGAAGCACTCACTGAGTGTGGGTGAGGTCATCGAGGTCCTGGAGGTCCTGTTGATCTTCGTCTACCTCAACATGATCCTGCTCTACCTGCTACCCCGTTGCTTCACTCCTGGGGAGGCACTGCTGGTGTTGGGTGGCATTAGCTTCATGCTTAACCAGCTCATCAAGCGCTCTCTTACTGTGGTGGAAAGCCAGGGGGACCCAGTGGACTTCCTCCTGCTGGTGGTAGTGATAGTGATGGTACTCATGGGCATCTTCTTCAGCACCCTCTTTGTCTTCATGGACTCAGGTACCTGGGCCTCCTCCATCTTCTTCCACCTTATGACCTGTGTGCTGGGCCTTGGCGTGGTTCTGCCTTGGCTGCACCGGCTCATCCGCAGGAACCCCCTGTTTTGGCTTCTTCAGTTCCTCTTCCAGACAGAAACCCGCATCTACCTCCTAGCCTACTGGTCTCTGCTGGCCACCTTTGCCTGCCTCGTGGTGCTGTACCAGAATGCCAGACGGTCATCTTCGGAATCCAAGAAGCACCAGGCCCCCACCATTGCCCGGAAGTATTTCCACTTCATCGTGGTAGCCACCTACGTCCCAGGTATCATCTTTGACCGACCACTGCTCTACGTGGCCGCCACTGTATGTCTGGCTGTCTTCATCTTCCTAGAGTATGTGCGCTATTTCCGCATTAAACCCCTGGGCCACACTCTGCGGAGCCTCCTGTCCCTCTTCCTGGACGAACGAGACAGCGGACCGCTCATCCTGACACACATCTACCTGCTCCTGGGCATGTCTCTTCCCATTTGGCTAATACCCAGGCCCTGCACACAGAAGGGTAGTCTGGGGGGAGCAAGGGCCCTAGTCCCCTATGCCGGAGTCCTGTCCGTGGGTGTGGGCGACACTGTGGCCTCCATCTTCGGCAGCACCATGGGGGAGATCCGCTGGCCTGGAACCAAAAAGACTTTCGAGGGCACCATGACATCTATATTTGCCCAGATCATTTCAGTAGCTCTGATCTTAATCTTTGACAGTGAAGTGGACCTAAACCACAGTTATGCTTGGATTTTGGGGTCCATCAGTGTGGTGTCTCTCCTGGAAGCATACACTGCACAGATAGACAATCTCCTTTTGCCTCTCTACCTCCTGATATTGCTGATGGCCTAGCTGGTGTGCGGCAGCAAGGGAGGAAACAGGGACATGGGGAGGGTGGATGGTCCCCACAGCAGCCAGCTCCTTGGGCATGAAGAGCCAAGGGGTGAGAAGCAGGTTTGATTTTCCAGTTGATCCATAATCAGAATAAAAATTAAAGCCCTCCTGGTCTTTGTTTTGCTGATTCAAAAGAGAAAAAGTCTTAAAGGATAGTGCAACAACTCAAAGAACTTCAGTGTGCTATAGGGCACCCCCACCCCCACCCCCCGCCCCGCACACACTTTGCAATCCTCAGAGGAGCTGGAGCCGACACTGGAGGCCACATTGCCTAATGGTTAACACTCTAGGTTCTGTGTCAAACTCAACTGGCCGTACCACTTCTTAACCGAGTGGCTTAACCACTCAGCCTCAATTCTCCTGCCTACAAGATGTGAATAAAAAGAGCCCGCACCTCACAGGGTGCTAGGAGGTTCTGGTGAGGTGAGGTGTGTACAGTGTCCAGCCCAGGGCCGAGACACCATGACCGGCTAGTAAGGGAAAGTGTCGTTATTGCCCAAGGCCACTCCTCCTGTGAGCAAGCCAACTGTTGTACTTTTACGGATTGCACTGGGAGACCCGAGTGACCTTGGCTTTATTTGGAGGCGAACCCAAGAGGAAAACAGCCAGATGCATTCTCCCAGTTGGGATAGGAAATGCCAAAGGGGAGCCGTGGGATGGACTGACCGCGTGTGAGAACGGGCTGGGGAAGAGGAGCAGACTGCTCCCCGCTTCTCACCCAGCCTGGCAGGGAGGGGCCTGGCAGGAAGAGGTGAGAAACTTGACCACTAAGATCGGAACCCAGGACTGGGACTCTGGGGAGCTCGTGGAATCACTGCCACAACCTTTCCCTCAGAGGGAAGGACTGAGACATTCCTTTGGGGACCCAAGGAGAGATGACAGACCCTTCCCTTCTCTCAGACTCCCTTCTGCTGGCTGAAAGAGGGGGCAAAAGAGCAGCGGCTTTGCCTCAACTCGCTGTGGCCTTAGGAAGGGCTCTGTCCTCTGGGCCTTGGCTTGTCCACGCATACAGTGGGGACTAGAGGTCAAGGTCACAAACTCATGGCCACTGAGGCCGGAGAGATGATGCAGTGGAGGAGGGCAGGAGCAGTGAGACACAGAGCACACGCGCCTCAGGGGGCAGCTGCAGCTGGCCGTCAGCGGGCTAGACCACAGGCCCGTGCTGTTGGCCTGTTCTTGCCAGGAAACTGAGAAATCTGACAGGTGAATCTCCCAGTTGTAAAGTCTTCATACCCCCGGCTGGTGTGGCTCAGTGGATGGAGCACTGGCCTGCGTGCGAACTGAAAGGTCACCAGTTCAGTTCCTGGCCAGGGTACATGCCTGAGTTGCGGGCCAGGTCCCCCGGTCAGGGGTGTGCGAGAGGCAACTGGTTGGTCAATGTTTCTCTCCCTCCCTTCCTCTCTCTCTAAAAATAAAGAAATAAAGTCTTTAAAAAGTTTTTTTTAAGATTTTATTTCCTTATTTTTAGAGAGAGGGGAAGGGAGGGAGAAGGAGAAAGAGAAACATCAATGTGTGGTTGCCTCTCATGTGGTCCCCACTGAGGACCTGGCCTGCAACCCAGGCATGTGCCCTGACTAGGAATCGAACCTGCGATGCTTTGGTTCACAGCCCACGCTCAATCCACTGAGCTACACCAGCCAGGGCTAAAAAGTTTTTATGAAAGCACCAAGGCCCAGACAGAACACATCTGTGGTCTGGACTCAGCGAGTAGCCCCTGATTGCAGACCCAGGCTGCATAGCATGGATTTGGTAGTTGTTCCTTCTCTTCCTTTTCATTGAGTGTCTTGCAGTGACACTGGTTAACAAAATCACACGCGTTTCAGGTGCTCAGTTCCACACCGCATCATCTGTACGCCGCATTGTGTGTTCCCCCGCCAAGGATCTGGTACTTCCTGCATGCCCAAGCAGGAGGGGACCTATGGAGGCCCTCGCCAGGCCCAGAGAGAGGAAGGGGCTGGCCTGAGACCTGGAAGCTGTGTGGTCACAGAGCCAGGACCAGAATCAGCGAGTGGGTTCCCAGCCCCGGTCGTATGTCCCCCTCCCCAAGGTCAGAAGCACAGGCTCCGCACCAGGCTGAGCTCGCCGAACAACTGAACAGCTGTGTGACCTGGACAGGTCACTCGTAAACGTCGATGGTAAGAGCACCTACTCCAAAGGCCCGTCGGTGCGAGGACTCCGTGAGACACACAAGCCGAGCTCCTGACACAGTGAGCCAGCGCCCGCTAACCGTGACTCGCTGTTTGGAAACCGCAGGCCTCGCCAGGCAGGGCTGGGGCACCTGAGATGAGCGTCAGCAGGGCCCGCGTGTCGAGAACCAGTGCACGTGAGGCAGACGACCAAGAAGCTACATGGGGAAGTCACCTTTATTCAGTCTTGCACTGTCATAGAGTTCTGTCTGGGAGGAGACAAGAGTGAGGAACTGCCAGAGAAGCAGCCAGGACTCCGCCCGCTGCAGCGAGAGGCTGCCTCTGGGAGCAGCGATTTTCAGCTCGTTTGTTGCAGCACGAGGGGGCGCTGCGAGGATTTTTAAAACACGCAGTACGTGACCATTTAGCCAGGGGCACCGACCTCTTTTCCCTCAGATTGTCAAATCTAAAAAAATGACAACAGCCAATACAACAATAGCAGTCCAGTCTGAGGAATCAAAATTATAGCTATTTTTTGTCAGATCCTCAAAAAAAATTTTTTTTTGGCATGCCTCAGAATTTTAGTAATCAGTCCATTTGTGCCGTGAGATGAAAAGAGTTGAAAGTCACTGCTCCAGAGGGAGGTGGTATTTGGGGTGGGGGAGACGTCCTGGGGGGGGCACCCAGCCGGGCCCCTGCTGCCCGGCCGCCACCCCTCGCCTGCCTGCAGGGCCGAGGGGCACAGACACTGGCAGAGGGGGAGCCCGGGAGGAGAGATGTGACTTCCCCGTCGCCGCTGGGCGGTCAGGTGGGGTGCTGGTGTCCGCGGCCCACAGCTTCCTGGGAGGGGACACCGCCCGGCCCTGCGGGAGCCATTAGGTGTACAGCGGGGGGAAGGGCAGCTCAGGTGTTGGCTGGAGCCTGCAGAGGACAGAGAAGATGGCCTGGAGGTGTCCGTGTCACTGCTCCCCCCAGCCTCCAGGGCCTCTTCGGGAGACGGGGACACACCCCGCCTGCCACCTACCAGTTCTCCGGGCTCCACGTGGTGCCAGAGGCCTCCATGAGATGGAACGTGTAGGCCTGGCGCGAGTGGTCGGAGAGGTTTTGCTCGCTCTTGTGTGCCACTTGTCCATGGATCAGGATGAGGGCCCCTGGCAGGGACACGGCAGGTCAGGAAGGGACACAGGACCCTCCGAGACTCAAGCACTTGGGTGGTCTACTCATTCCACCTCTGAAAGCCCGGGGGGCTGCGGCCTGCCGCAGGACCTGAGGCTGTGCTGTGGGGCACGGGTTCCCCAGGGTCTGTCCCTCCTGCTGTGCCCTTGGCAAGCGTCAGCAAGGGCGTCGCCTTCTGTGGTGTTTACAGAACCAGGCGGAAGCTGTGACAGTCGGCTGGGACCTTGCCATTAAATGCCAACTTGGGCCTCAGTTTCCCCTTTTCCGAAAGGAAGGGGGGCACTGATAGTTGGCATCTGCCACACAGCTTCTATGTAAACATCTTAGATACGACACCTCACTGACTTCCCCGCTTTCCATGCGGGGAGACCGAGGCTCAGAGAGAGTCAGTCATCTGCCCAAAGAGCCCGGAAGCAGCCAAGTCTGGGGTCTAGCCTGACTGGGATACCTTGCTCTTAATCCCGCTGCTGCCTAACTTCCCCACGTCCATCGACTGCCTCTCGTCCTGTGACTCACAGCCCTCAGGTGAGCGGGGTGGTCAGAGCAAGCAGAGACCCACGGGCAGGGCCGCAGGGCCCTGCCTTCCTGCCCTCTGCATCCCGCCTACCTCTCTGCACTGGTGCGGGCACGAAGAGGCTGTTGTCCCAGGCTGGTTCTGACCCCAAGAACTTGGTGCCAGGTACCGAGCCAGCAGGGGCCCGGACCATCCTTCTCGTTACCCCACCTGCAGGCCAAGATGGAGCATTCAGCCTCTCTTCTTTCCCCGGGTCCCTCTCCCACGGCGGGTGGGGTACACGCGGGCAGGGAGAAACGGGTGTCCTCACTGGTGTGGGAGCCGGGGATGAACCAGAGGCAGCCGTTCTCCAGCGTGGCGTCCTCCAGCGCGATCCACACGCCCAGCACCCGGCCCAGGGGCTCCGTGTACAGGAAGGTGGCATCCTGGTGAGGGGTGACTGCCGCAGGCCCACGTGGGCATGAGGAGCCCGGCCCCGTTTCACCTGCGCCCTATTTCCCACGCCCTCCAGGCCCAGACCTCCCGTGATCAGTCAGGACCCACCCAGTTCCTGGCCCAGAGACTCAGAACCAGAGACTCCACTTCTCAGAGCTTCAACTTCTTAAACGGTAAAGCGGCCCCAACCATCATCGACCTCACGAGGTTGCTGGAGGATTCCATGAGGCGTGAAAAGTGCCAGGACGGGACGGACATTGTCATTACTTGCTAAAAAGTTGTTGCTATTGTTTAACTCCAGCCAGGTAACAAGGCCACCGTCCTTACTCAGGGACGAGCACCTCCAGTCACCAGATGGATCACCCAGTGGCGTAAGACTGGGCAGTTCAGTGCAGAGCAGGGGGACTGCTGACCGAGGGACCTTTGTCCGCAATGACCAAGGAAAGGGGGTGCTGCCGTCAGCTCCTTCCTTCCAGGGCACTGTGTGTTTCCTCGGCACCGAACTTTAAAAGGGACATTGCCCATCTGGACAGCGTCCAGACGAAGGTGCCCTAATGGTGGGCGTTTCAAAACATTTGGAGGAGGAATGGCTGAAGGAAGAGGGGGTGCTGGACTTGGGAAGGGGATGGCCATCCCTTCGGGGACTGTCCTGTGGCTGAATGGGGGGAGGAGGAGGAGGTCACAAGGAGGCCAGCTGGGGCTCATGTAAGGAAGGAGAGGGCTGCCTGTGAGGGGGTGAGCTCCCTGCCACTGGAGACATTTGAGCAGAAGTGGAGTCGCCCATGACGGAGGCCATAAAGGGTGTCGGTGCACCCAGTGGGGTTTGGAACTAGATCATCAATTTCCATGCTGAATCAGTCCCCCAAGGACGGATGAATTGTTAAAATACAGATTCCCAGGTCCTGGCAGCCTCATTGGCTCACGAGCGTGGGGGATGGGACCCAGGAATCTGTGTTTTTAACCAGTTAGGAGTGGTGACCAGGTTCAGGCCAAGGGCTCCAGGACAGCCTCCAAGTCCACTGGTCCAGAAAGGCACAGAAGGTGATTTCCCCTGCCCGGCCTCCGGACAGTGCAGCAGGCACCTTCCCTCCCACCAAAGACCCAACAACCACTAACGTCCCCGATCTCCTGCCATGGCCTTTGCTGGGCCTGCAGTCTGCTCCAGGCTCACCTTCGCCGCCAAAGTGAGGTTGCTGCAAGAGACAGGAAGGGCGAGATGAGACCAGAGGAGGCCGGGACAGGGCAGGGCCCGCTCCGAGTCTGTGGGAGCTCTTCCCTGGCCACAGGTGTTTATCTGCGAGGATTTCACATCGGCACCCATCTACGAGCACCTACTGTGCGCCAGGCCCAGGAGGGCTGCAAAGAGAAAAACCACCCTGCCCTCCAGGGCACTCCCGGTCTGACCACACACATGCCCGATGAAGCATAAGGCAGCAGTGAAGGGCAGCAGGACAGGCTAAGACCCAGGCCAGTCCCTCTCTTTCCTAGGGAGCTGGAAGGCTTCCTGGAAGAGGTGGTACTGAGCTGGGCCTCAAAAGCTGGAAGCAGAGCATTTCGATAGCCAGTGAAGGGAAGACGTCATCCTGAGAATCCCTTCCTCTCCTCCCACCCAGCTGCGACTGAGTGGCAACCAGGTGCCAGGTGCGCTAGCCAGACAAAACCAGTTTTCCGTGTTCCTCCCCCAGCTCGGAAGCTCCTCTGGGAAGCAGTTTTCGGCTCATTGTAGGGAGGGGTGTGGTCTGAGCACTCTGCCCATTTTACAGAGAGTAAACTGAGGCGGGTAAGGCTGAGGAGCTTACCTTAAAGATGTACATGCTCTGCACCACCACGGGCATCTGGAGGCCCAGGCTTCTGGCCAAGGCCTGGAAGGGGACAGAGGTCACACTGCCAGCCCAGCCACACTCACGTATGGCCCATCTACCCCCCTCGCCTCCACCTCTGCTCACCTGCACCTTGGGGGAGTGTGTGACACATTTGAAGACTGGGTCATGGGCGTGCAGAGCTGCGGGACAAAGCTGGGCTGATGGGCCGGCCCCCCTGCATCCCCCCCACACCTAGTCCTGGACATCCAGGCTCAGGCCTCTCTAGCACCGGTTTCATGCGCATTAAGCTTTCTGCTCATTTATAACCAAGGAGTGGGCCCCACAAACACCTTCACCCCATCCCACCCGTGACCTTATTACTGATCTTTCCAGCCATCTGAGAGCCTCACCCCAGCCCTGATTCCCCACATCTCAGAGGACAAAGCGCTCCAAGGGGGCTGTCACTTGGTAGCAATCTCAACACTGCCACTTACTCTCTGGGACGCCTCCCGGGCTGCCCAGGACTCGCAGGGCTAACTCCCGTGCAGCCACAGCCCAGGGCCTGCACTGGAGAGTCGCTCTTCTCATTGTTTGCTACGTCATTACTACAGCAAGTGGGGAGGGGGTGGGCAGGGCAGGGTGGACACGTCACATGTCACTTATACCTCAAAAAGAGTGAGGGGTGAACGTACTTAACGCTACTCCGAAATGGTTACAGTGGTAACGTCTATATGCATTTTACAACAAAATGTTCACAACGCTACCATAATATAACTTCAAGCTTAAAAATAAGCAGTGTACAAAATAAATTATAATGTATCATCCTGGGGGAAAAAAAAGAATTTCCTTAGAGCAGGGACCACGTCAACATGTCAGGTGCTCCTTAAGGAGGCTCCAGGAAGCACCCCCGTGCCCAGGGCCCGGGTCATCCCCAGGCTGAGGGAGCTGAGGCGTCTGCCATGCCCGCCTGTGGGGGGCAGGGGGCTCTGTGGACCCCGCTTCCCAGTGCCATGTGATGAGCATCATGACATGCAGAGAAGCAGAGCCAGACAGGATGCTGCAGTCAGAAGTGCCATTTGCTGGGCTGCCAACTTACTGCGGGCTTTGGGTAACGCCCCTAAACTCTTCAGGCCTCAGTTTACCCAGTTCCTTTCCCCAGCGTGCTTGCTCACCGTGGCCAATTTTGTTGATGGATTTCTCTGGAGGGACCAGGAAATTTCCTGCGGCACAAAGAACAGGTAAAGGCTGACACCCGGAGCCCAGCCTCTCCCAGGGAGCTGACCTCACAGCTCCACCCCAGCCCTGGGCGCAGGCACCCCTGTCCAGTGCACCTCCACCCCTAGGGCCCGGGCTCCGAACCTTTCTTGTCAAAAACGCCTTTCTCAAAGAAGAATCGAATCTTGTCACCGCTGCTCAAGAAATAGTCTGTGCTGCCCTGTGGAAGGACATCAGAGGGGCTGAGAGCGCGTCACGGAGCCAGAGCTGGGCCTGGCCAGGAGGGAAGAGGACTCCGGTGCGTCCCACCCACAGAGCTACAGACCCCACTGCTGCTTCCCAAGCCTGCCCACCAAGGGAGACAGGACCGGGAACCCCAAGGGCCCAGAAGCACAGCTGGAAGCTACAAGCAAGGAATTTCATAGAAACCTCTTTTTTTTATTTTATTTATTTATCTTGAGAGACGAAGGGAAGGAAAGAGGGAGAGAAACATCAATGTGTGGTTGCTTCTCATGCATCCCCTGCTGGGAACTGGCCTGCAACCCAGGCATGTGCCCTGTCTGGGAATCGAACCTTGATCCTTTGGTTCACAGGCCCGTGCTTAATCCACCGAACTACACCAGCCAGGACTAGAAACCTCTTAATAAGTCACATGGCTCACCCTTGATAGGGTGCGGTTCAAAACACAGGTACAGTGCCCAAAGAGCCTTGGGCCACTTGGGTCACCTCTCAAAGCCTCGGTGTCCTCCTCTGCAAAGGGGACTCATACCAGAACTGACCTCCCCGGGATTTCTGGAGGCTTTAAGTAGAGGCTGAGGGCCACAGACCCTGGAGCTAGGATACTGGGGTTTGAATCCCAGCTCTGCTACTGACACGGCTGTGTGGCCACACCACATTACTGAACCTCTCTGGGCTTAACTCCCTCCTAAAACACAGAGGCTATTAATGGTGCCTGTCTCACGGGGTGTTGTAGGGATTACAAGTAGGTGTATGGAAAGCCCTAGAACAATCCTTGGAATGCGGTTAGGTGACATGTGAATATCTGCTTTTATTATCATCATCACTACTGTCACTAAACAGAAAACACGCGGCAAGGGCGTGGCGAAATGCTTGATAAATATTGGGGCTGGTCAAAAAGTTTTTTTGTTTTTCTATAAGATGGCTCTAGTAGCACTTAGTTGTCTTTAACTTCATTCGAATCAATTTTGTTAGATTGTATTGTGACAGCTGTCATATCAGCGTGCATTTAAAAAAAAATCAAAATTGGCGAATTTTTATGTAGCCATTTTAACATTGAAGATGGAAGAAAATATGCAACATTTTTGGCATATTAAGCTTTATTATTTCAAGAAAGGTAAAAACACAACTAAAATGCAAAAAAATATTAGTGCAGTGTATGGAGAAGGCGCTGTGACTGATCGAACATGTCAAAAGTGGTTTATGAAGTTTCATGCTGGAGATTTCTCTCTGGATGATGCTCCATGGTCCGGTAGACCAGCTGAAGTTGACAGCGATCAAATCGAGACATTAGTTGAGCCCAACGTCATACCACGTGGGAGATGGCCGACATGCTCAAAATATCCAAATCAATAAAGTTATTGGTGAAAATGAAAAACGTGTCTTTTATTTTATGAAAAAAAAACCCATACGGACTTTTTGGCCAACCCAATAGAAGCTATTACTAATGTTTTTGTCTTCCGAATAACCTCTTTGTTAATATTGTGTTTTAAATTCCTTAGCACCATCTAAAAATGGTATCTTTCCCACCCCATGCTTTCCCGTGGCTTTAGCCACGCCTGACCACCATTATATGCATCTCCCCATCTTCCTGCACGGCACAAATGCAGTTGGGGGGCACCGACCCCCAACCTGGGCTCCCAGAGACACAGCCCTGCCACTCCCTCGCTCGTGTCTCTGTGGCTCAGCGTGGTGACCTGCTGGCCCCTTTAAAGGCCTTCCCACGGCAAACTAAACGTTTATTTTTTCGATGTTCTCAGCCTTGCCCTCCGGGATCAGGGGGAGGGAAAACCAGTCAGGGAAGCATAACTGATATTAGTAGCATGGAATGTAACGATGCTAAATGTGCCAAAGATTTTACTTCACTCATTAATTCACCAGGGAACCAGCAAGATGTTCCAAGGAGAAGTCCCTGAGCCACACCCAGGTGGGCAGCAATGAACACTGAACCGAATTTACCACCTGGTGCAACTCATCTACCTGCAGGGCAATAACGACAATCGCACTCCGAGTAACTGGGACCAGCCCAGGGCCCCGAAGAGCAGCTGCGTTCTGCTGGACCCAGCTCTCACTCACGTCTGCAGACAGGCGTGCGCGTCGCCGCCGTCAGTACCCTGCGGCGCAACCGCACGCTCGAGTTGTGAAATAGCTCAAAGGCGAGGAGAGGTGGAGGGCGGCGCGCTGGGGGAACCGGACAGGGCGCTCGCTCATCTTTCCTTTCTTTCAATGGTGAAGTCCTTCCCGGGACCAGCAGTGACTGCTCAGGACTTACTGAGCAGCAAACACTGCTGAGCTCTTCTCAAGCATTACACAGGGCGGGGCAGAGGCAGGTGTACGGCTGTTTTATGCAGAGCAATACAACGATCGATCAGTAATGAGAACAACCTCAGTGTTTTGCATACTCACAACTGTAAACACCTGCCCCACCTGTAAACCAAGATACAGTCTTGTTTCTCCCGTCCTCTCCCCACCCCCTCTCTGGTCCCTGGGGCATTCTCAGAAGGCAGCTTGGAGAGCACAGGACTCCCATCTTTGCTATCCCCACCTAGAAGCCTGGAGTGCTGACAAGTAAAACGGACTATTCAGAGGAAATTTTGATTCTGTACCCCCTTTTCCCTCTGAAGTCCCTGTCCTGTGGGTTGCTCGGCTTCAGCCATTGTGATTCCCTTTATGTCCACCAGGTGGCAAGAGGTCCTCAGCGGGCGTCTGAACTGGCTGAGAAAACTGTGGGAGAATCCCCAAGTCCCCACTTCGCCATCTCAAACTGCACTGGGCCATATCCGGTCACTGGAGGGAAATGGGCAGCGTTTCCAGTCTCACTGGGGGACAAGCCCCACACAGGGAGGCCCGTCGGAATCCCCTGCCTCATTCTGGGTCACTGGCCACCAGGGGGCCCTTTTGTGACTGGAGCAGGACTGAGGAAGTACGGAAGAGCAGGGGACAGCACGGACTTGGTATCACACATTTCTGGGTTCCGATCCTCGCTCTACCAGTGACTAACCCCGTGGTCTGGGGCAAGTGAACAGAGCCCCACAGTCCCCACCTGTCGAATGGGGATGATAATGCTGACCGTACACCCTCACAGTGGGGAGTGCAGGAAATATGCATCTAAGGCATTCGGCCTGAAGCCCGGCGTGAGCTGGGGGCCTCCAGGCTGCTGCTCTGCTGAGGAAGGCACCCCCATCGAAGACCAGAGAGCACCCTCACCTGCCCCAGGCACCTACCTGGGCTCGCAGCTGCTCCTCCTCCTGGGTGGAAAACTCTGTGCGGCAGTGCGGCGGGACGTCCATCTCGGCCACTATCTCACCAATCCTCTGCTGCACGGCCGCACACTCGTCGGCGGACAGGAACCCCTCCAGCACCAGGAACCCATCCTCCCGGAACTGCAGGCAGGAGGGAGACTCAGGCCCCCGCCGGCCCTCAGACACAGTTCCCCGTGAGAACTGTGAAGGCAGGCCCAAGTGTCCTGCTCATTGCTCTGGCGCCCACCCTGGCCAGGGTCTGCTGCCCAGTGATGAGCAATCAGTATTGGCTGGCATGACGGAAGGAGGAAGGGGAAGGCAAGGGGTCCTTCCCTTCCCCTCCGGTGGGCTTGGGTCACACGGGAAGACAACCTCGTTCGTTCATTCAACTAAAATCGATCGAGCATTTACTATGTACCAGACGCGGCTTTAGGAGCTGGAGATTAGTAATAAGCGAGCCAGCCAGGACGCCTGCCCTCCGGGAGCTGACGGTCTAGCGAAGGGGCACGGCAGGCAACAACCAGCCCACAGGGCAGCAAACTGTCCCACACTGCTGAGTGCAAGGCGGGAGAGGGCAGTGCTGGAGCTGAAGGAAGAAGAGTGTAATGTGAACCAGATGGGGAGGACAGGAGGTCTCAGGGCGGCAGCCCCAAGGAAGTGACATTTAAAGGGGACCAGCAGACTTCTGGCCAAGATGGAGGCATAGGTAGACACACTGTGCCTCCTCGCACAACCAAGATAGGGACAACAATTTGGAAAACAGAATAACAACCAGAACGGACAGAAAATTGAACTGTATGGAAGTTGGACACCCAAGGAGTTAAAACAGACACGTTCATCCAGACCAGTAGGAGGGGCGGAGTCAGGCAGCCAGGGCACAGGTTGCGGGGCAGAGAGCAGACAGCGTTGGGACTGGACGCATAAGGCGACCGGGGCGCACAAGGCAACCAGGGTGCCGCAAGACCGCAGCGGGCAGACCCTGGGTGCACCATCGGCGGCTGACAGACCCCGGCCTAGGCGTAGCAACCGGCAGACCCAGTGAGGCGGCGACTGTGAAGCAAGGCACTGTGCTCGACCCAGGATCCCAGCGCTGGGAAATAGAGCCTCGGGGCACTGACTGAAAACACCTGTGGGTGTTGAGGCGCAGGGAGAGACTCCCAGCCTCACAGGAGAGGTCGATGGAAAGTCCCACGGGGTGCACAAGCCCACCCACACGGGAATTGGCACCAGAAAGGCCCAGTTTGCTTGGGGGAAGTGGCGGAAGGGACTGAGGTCCGATGGAGAGTGGAGAAAGCACCATTGTTCCCTCTGGGACCCCGCCCCCACATACAGCGTCACAACCCAGCAACTGGGGTGTCCCGCCCTGGTGAACACCTAAGGCTCCGCCCCTCATTTGTAACAGGTGCAACCAAACCAAAAAAAAAAAAAAAAAGAGAGAGAGAGAGAGAGAGATGGCTCAAACAGAAGAAGAATTGAAAGCCCCAGGACCCATCCTTTAAAGTGACCAAGAGGTAGCCAACCTACCAGATGCACAGTTCAGAGCACTGGTGATCAGGATGCTCACAGAATTGGTTGATTTTGGTCACAAACTACATGAAAAAATGAAGGCTATAATAAGTGAAATGAAGAAAAATGCACAGGGAACCAATAGTGATGGAATGAAAGCTGGGTCTCACATCAATGGAGTGGACCAGAAGGAAGAAAAAAAATACAACCAGAAAAGAATGAAGAAATAAGAATTCAAAAAAATGAGGAGAGGCTTAGGAACCTCCAGGACACCTTTAAACGTTCCAACATCTGAATTATAGGGGTACCAGAAGGGGAAGAGGAAGAGCAACAAGTGGAAAAGTTTTTTGAACAAACAATAAAGGAGAATTTCCCCAATCTGGCAAAGGAAATAGAATTCCAGGAAGTCCAAGAAGCTCGGAGAGTCCCAAAGAAGCTGGACCCAAGGAGGAACACACCAAGGCACATCATAATTACATTAGCCAAGGTAAAAAAGAAGGAGAGAATCCTAGAAGCAGCAAGAGATAAGGGGATAGTAACCTACAAAGGAGTTCCCATCAGACTGTCAGCTGATTTCTCAAACGAGACCTTATAGGCAAGAAGGGGCTGGAAAGAAGTATTCCAAGTCATGAAAGGCAAGGACCTACATCCAAGATTGCTCTA